>JAOBBB020247139.1:0-11256 GCA_025331005.2 Zoanthus gigantus | reverse complement strand
TGATGATCATAAACATTTCAACCTTGAGTTGTCTAAATTACAGTTGCTCTGATGAAGGACTAACGCTCGAAACGTCAGCTCCTTACATTACTCACGGTGATGATCATAAACATTTCATCCTTGAGTTGCCTAAATTACAGTTGCTCTCATAAAGGGCTAATGCTCAAAACGGCAGCTCCTTACACTAATTGAATGCATTTTGTTTAATTACTCGTTAAAGATTGCAGGTCTGAAAGTGTTGAAGTTTTGATTTTTGTTTTTGATTTTAATCATCGCTACAACAAGACTTCATATATATTTTTGTTTCGAGTTAGTATGGTTTTCTTTCTTCTTTCTTGGGCCATAAAATTTTAATTGTTCTTTATCAGTTTCCAGCAAAATCAAAACGGAGAGTTATTAACTTGCGAGCCGGTCTCCCAAGGGATAACTCGAAATGTCAGTAAGGATTTCATACAAAGCATTACTGTGAATTCTTTTATTAGTTGTGGTTATATTATTAGAAGTGTAGATTGATTTACAATTGTTCCATTGCCATAGCGAAGCATTGCATGTAAATGAAACTCTGAAAACATTTAATTATCACAGAAGTAACATAACTCTTTGCTGTCACGTTAAAATTAAGTGGTGAAATGTTATCTCGTAAAGCTTCTGTTGAAAAAACATTTTTAAGTGAAGCACAAGCTACAAAATCTGACTTACTAGCAACAGAGGGAAGCATTGTTTTTGGGAACGGAACTGGATTGCGCCAGAGAAGAGTAAATAAAAAGGAGCACGCAAAGTTAGTGCAGTTATACAACGAATTAAAACAAGAGAATGTGTCCTTGCGAGTGGGAAAAGATATTCTTGAGAGTCATGTTTTAGATTTAAAAACCCAATATTTGTCACTTCAGAGCGATTATAAAATATTGGAGGAACGCTTTGAATCGATCAAAGATCGCGAAGAATGGGGGAATATAGTACGGAACAAAGACGGTGAACTACAAAGAAGCAAGGAGGTCATCAGAAAATTGCAGCATGACAGAGATTTTGCTTTAAGTCGAACGGCTCAGGCACAAAAAGAAATTCTTGACTTGAAGTACAAGCGAAAAAGTTGAAGTACAAGTGAAAAAAGAAGACCAAATTCAAAGTATCCGTTTGGTTGAGAAAGTTCAAAGTAAAGCGAAAATTCTTGGTGAGACGGAGACACTACGAAGAGAACTAAACGAAACTCGATACAAGTTAAAACTGCAAGAGAGACTGCTCGAAGATCATAAGAGAAAAATGTTAAACATAACTAGAACAAACAAAGGAAGAACGTTCGCTACAGGAGCTGTAGAAACCATTAGTAAACAAGAAAAACAGGGAGAAGAACTCGGAAGGCAGTTAGCATATTCAAGTAATCGCCGTCTTGAGGCAAAATTGAAATTTTAGTCAGCTTTGTGTTGTTTTGGGACACTAAATATTATATATATGTATATGTATTATAATCCTGAACATTTTAAATATATATTTTTTTCTTCTGTAGTTGTATCTAGGTTTCGGCAGGCTTGTGGCGGGACGGTTTAGGATTTGGTTGTTGTGCTGTTTGACGATTCTTTCCATATTGTCCTAAACCGTCCCGCCACTAGCCCGCCGAAACCTGCATGCAACTGCAGAAGAAAAGACCAATGCCCGCTGAACAATGATTGCCTAACACCCAGTCTTATATACAGAGCACACGTTACAACCGACACCGACACAACAGGAAAATTTTACATCGGAGAGACAGAAAACGTGAAAGCAGCACAGAACTCTCCAAATACATCTGGAAACTCAAGGACGGCCGGGCATACTAATTACAAAATACATTGGACCATACTTGCTAAAGCCGCCCTTTACAACAAGACCAAGCGTTGCAACTTATGCCTGACGGAAAAACTATTCATCATCAGAGCTGACACCTCAACACTTTTAAACAAGAGATCTCCAAAATGCCGCCATGAGACTAAATTCCTTTTAAAAAGGACAATATTTTATTGAAACAATAGATTATCACTTATATTTGCATTACAGAGAATTTGTGTATAAAAAGGGATAGTATATTTTCATATAATAAATCTGTCTGAAGATCGCGAAAGCGTGAAACTGTGAAACTCAGAGTAACAGAAAAATCTATACGTCTCGATTGAGTTTACTTTTACACATATCTTGCTCTGCTTTCGAGCATTATTTATTAATTTTTTTTTCTGAACTGAAGAACTGAAGTATTTCACTTCGCAAGTTTAAAATGTTTAGGATTATACGCTAGTTAAAACAAAACGAGAATAACCAGGAGCTTTAAAATAAAGTACAAAGTTTGCAAACCATGTGAGGATATTATAAATAGAGGAAAAATGACAGTTTTTTCTTGGTGAGAATTAAATTTTGCGACTTTTAAGAGGTCACGTATTATCGTGCGAAGGCTCCACCGGCTAAGAAAAACGTTGGGCTCTGGGGACGAGAATGACGAGGGACCTGCTGTACAGCAACAGCTAAAAATCTAAATCCTTTACAAGCCTAGTGACCCACGGAGCCGGTGCTTTTCTCCGGTTCTGTAGTGTTAAGCGGATGAGAGTCTGATGGGACACTAATCCATCGCAGGTTAGCTTTCAGCAGACGCTGGTACCCATTTACCTACCCCTTGAAGGATGGATGGCTGAGTTAGCTTAGGCGGGAAAGAAAGTCGCACAAAAAATCAGTTCAAATCTTGACAGAGCCGGGAATCGAACTGGGGACCTTGTGGTTGGAAGGCAGAGATCTTACCAACTGCGCCAACCACACCCGCCCACAGCATGGGATATGGGATGATTTCCGTTCTGCAGCGTATTGCGTCTTAGCATGTTTTAACAGTTCAGGGTCAGCCAGGGTTTTTGGGTATGGGCGAAAACCGGCAATAGGAAGTTTTTTGAGCGCTCTCTTTGCAGTTTTTTTTAAAATCTCATTGTACGTTGCACTATTTTTTCTTTTTCCAAGAGTTGCAAGAACTTTTCTTTCTAAATCTTTCAACACCTCCCCCACATACCGTCCTATCAATTAAGCGCCGCGGCGTTTATTAATCTTACTGAGATTTTGGTGCGGGGCTTATTTAAAACAAGTGTATCGCAAAGTATAACGTTAAGAGATTAAAGTGAGTCACAAACTAGAGATGTAAAAAACACGTTGAGGCTGAACTTATCAAGAAAAAGGCAAATAAAAACACATTTAGAACTGCTTCGTGAGCCCGGATTCAAGAGTTTTCCGAAAATAAAACTTTAGATTTCTTGAGCAGACAGTCTCATATCTCAAAACAGGGGCTATTTGTTTCCAGCCACTCGAATTAGCGCCGCGGTGCTTATAAATTCGAGGGCGGCGCTTGTTAAGTTGGTGGACCTTGGTGCGGCACTTATTCAAAGTGCGGATTTATGAGGCCTCGGCTCAAAAATCAAATGATCCGTAGGTAAGGTTAGGTAATCTTTATTTATACACTGTTACAAATTCATCAGGCTTAAAATATTTTGAAAATAAATTAAAACGTCAATTACATTTACTAGGTTCTGCTAATTATGTATAGACTATAGTAGACGTATTCAACAAATAGAAAACAGCTCGGAAAACATTCTAAATGTAAAGTTTTTGTCTTTTGATCATAAGTTTGCAGTAAAAAGTCGAGTTGCAAAACTGAATACAGCTTTTTCAAGTAGCTTTTGTTGCTGGGCCAGAAAGTCGTAATTTCTCCTATGTTAAGTTAAGCAGTGCACAAGGAACAAAGTCGACAATTTAGAGTCCATCTGCCCTTATTCGAATGACAGGCCAAAAAGATGTTTTTCGCTGAGTAAACTTGCCCGATGTTACGTCAGAAAGAGCTAAATATAGTTTGGTTTGTTTATCTCAATCTGACAGATACAGTCCAATAACATTAACTCAGTTGTTTCAATGACCAATCAGAGATTGAGCCTTGATGTTGATATGGGCAGATGACTTCTACTTTCCATCTGCAGGCGAAACTAACATTGGAGCTGAAAGTGAAGGAGTGAGAAATACGCAACAGAGATCGTTGAAGCTGTTTCTTCAGCGTTAAAAGTTTCATCTCGACAGTGCATTATACTCTGACTCGAAGATGGAGTACTTTTTCGACGAGTACGAACACTACAATTTCGATAAAAACACGACGAATGTTTCAAGTTCCCGCAAGGGTAGAACCAAAAGAGAAGCAAGCTTGAACACAAACCGTTTTAACCCAGGAGGACACGAGCGAAAGATGGTCGTGAAACTTCAAAACACAGAACGCAAAAAGAAAGATAAATGCAGGAAAAAGTCCGAATGAAAAATACGATGGAACTTATGTCCTGGTTTGCAGCGATAAAAACTTAACAACTAAACAAGATCTGCTCAACGGATGTGATACAATCTTACAGAATCAATGAAGCTAATATCTTTGACTTGAACTACTTTTCCCAGATGCAAGTTTTGGTAGCTGGAGCAAGTATTATAAATATTATAAACAACAAGTTGGATTCTGCGCTTTGTTATTCGATTTCATTTTATTTAAGAGAATGATTATTTTTCATTCCTAGAGTTGATAAAAACTTTTAAAAACAGCAAGCACGTGCTCTATACATGCCTGAGAGAAATCAAAATGTCGTCGTATAGCAACATCACCAAGAATCTTCCATTAATTTTGTTTTCTTTCGGCAAGAAAGTATATTTCTGGCGGACAAAATATTTTATTAACTCAATTCGCCTTTAGTTTAATTTTGATTTTGGTTTTTCTTGTGACCCATATCAAAGCGTATTTAATTTCTTGGTTCAACGACAACGAGTTTGTTTTGCAATTGCATGTACAAATTTAAATGTTGTTATTGATTTGGCAAACATAATGTATTGAAAACATTCATTTTGTCTCTGTGGGAATACATGAATAATTAATTTAGTCTAACAAAATAAAAGCTGAGTAAAAAATTTTTTAAAAGTAGAAATATATTGTAATGATTTTAAAAATGAATTCAATAAAGTTAATTGAATAGGTCAGAGCTAGAGATATTGTCTTTGTGCGTTTGTTTTGTAGCAGTCTAAGCGTTATTTATTTCTGAAGACCAGTTCTATTGTGGACCGATATAAATAACTGGAAATTACATTTTCATGAATATAAGGCCCAAAAAGGCTGAAATAGCTGTCTGATGGTTGGTAACGATTAAAGTTAACTGTATGTGCTATCAATACGTGAAGTTTATCATTTAAGTCTTATGCTGTGAATATGTGACGTTTATTTAGGCTACATGCTATCAATACTTTGTTTATCATTTAAGCCATAAACATGAGGGCCTGTGTCCCCCCTATTTTTTTGACAGCAGAGAGTTTTTCTCAACCCATTTCTGTAAACTTCTACTGTACATGTTCATTTTTCATCATAGCTCAGTTTAAGCAGACGTATTTTGATCCTGCAGTGTAAATGAAATTTTTTGTTATAAATTTAAACGAAATGTATTGTAACATATGTTAAAGGCATTCATGGAAAATTTCATTTCTTTGGGGAGTTATGGGACGAGGTGGGCCTTCCTTTTCAAGCTTTTAGGATTTGCCACTGAGTGGGCCAACAAAATAAAGTTAATAGAAAAAATGATATTATAAACTAACTGCGATTCTGAGCTGGTGATTCCACATTATATTTCCAGCTAATTGGCAGAAAATAATAATATTCCATATTGGCTAAGTGGCATAGCCACGGAGCCAATATGAGAAATATATTTTCTCCCAACAGCTTAGAATTGCAATTAGTTTTGTACTGCAATTTTTTTAATTATTTTGCATGTGTTAATTCTGAGCCAGTGATTCTACATTATATCATGTCTCTCTCCCTGTCCAAAATGTTAACTGTTTGGAGCAATATAATTAACAGAAATGGTCGAATACCAATAAAACAGCATGCAAACAAAAAATTTCTTTTTTTAAAAAACAAAGCCAAGCCAAATCCTTTACAAGCCTAGTGGCCCATGGAGCGGGCACTTATCTCCCGTTTCTGTAGTGTTTTAAAAGCGGATGAGAGTCTTTGACTCCTCCTGGATGGGACACTAATCCATCGCAGGTTAGCTCCCAGCAGATGCTGATACTCATTTACCTACTCCGGAAGGATGGAAAGCTGAGTTGGCTTAGGCGGAAAAGAAGGTCGCACAAATTTACAAATCTCGGCAGAGCCAGGATCGAACTGGGGACCTTGTGGTCGGAAAGCAGACATCTTACCAAATGCTCCAACCACGCATGCTCTGTTGGAATTAACGTGATTTATTGGATTTAAGTTTCAGTTGCTAAAGTTTGTCTCGGAAATTTGGTATTTAGTCACAGATACAAGATACTGGGCAGGCGTAGTTTGCGCAATTTGTAAGATCTCTCTGCCTTCCATCCACAAGGTCTTCAGTTCTATCTGCGGCTCTGCCAAGATCTGAACATTTGTGACACCTTCTTTCCGCCTAAGCCAACTCAGCTTTCCATTCTTCCGATGTTGGTAAATGAGTAAAAGCGTCTGCTGGGAGCTATTCTGCGATGGATTAGTGTCCCGTCCAGGGGGAGTCAAAGACTCTCACCCGCTTAATACTACAGAAACCCGAGATAAGCGCCACCTCCATATTACAGGCTTGTAAAGGATTTAGTATTTTACTGCAGCTACTAACAAAAATCGGTTTGTCGTAACAAACATATTTCAGACTCACCTGGTAATCCCAAGCTTTGTTGGCATTTCCCGTTCCACAACCTGTTGGATCAGCACACTCCACAAACTCTGCCCAGATATCAAAACATTCAACCCCAGTGTTGTGTGCACTGGAGCCATTATATGCCAACCCAGCTGCCTCGGCTAATCCCTGCAGCTTATCTTCAGCACCAGAAAGCAATTTGCACGCATAATTGACCGGCTTAGCAGGGAGGGGTGCAAGAAAATTAGTGGGGTAGGGATAGTCCATCATGGCCATTATGGTGAAGGCATTGCGAATCCATCCAATAAGATGATTAACCTGAAAAATGAACAACAGTTGAGTACAAGAGAAACACTGCATTTCGATAGGCCCTTTGCAGTTGGGGGTCACGTGACCACAGCTACCTTAAACAATTATCTATGACAAAATGACATCCAGAAATGGAAAGAGCAGGCTCACATTTGTAAAATGGCAAAGTTTCAGCTCTTTACTTCAAATATGGAGAACCTGGCAAGCAACAGAAAATAGGATATTTTCTAAGGATTTGTATAACTGGAGAGCAAGTTTTGCTCTCCAGTGCCATTTTCACATACATTTCCTTAAAAAAATATTGATTTTACTTTTGCTGTCATTTTTGAAGTACTAAACGTTGAGACTTGAAACTATGCCTTCTAACTAATGTTAAAACTTGCTCTTTCTATTTCGGAACATCATTTTGTCATATTTAATTAATTTAAGATAGGTGTGATCACGTGACATCTAACTCCAAAGGGCCAATTGGCAACATCAAGCATTTTTTCAATTTGTTATTTGAACTTGTTTACATCAAACTCTTGCACTTTTATCTGCTCACATTATCTCCCACTTCATCTCCAGATCTTCTCTTATTTTTTATCTTTTCAAAACAGCTGCGCCCTCAAGAGTCTTGCGCAATTTTTCCATTTTCTGTCAACAAAGTCACGAAAAGAAAAAGAAAACGAACCCTTCAAAGATTGGTTTGCCACAGGCAACCTGGTAATTATATTGCAATGAACAACGGGGTATGTCTTTTTTTACTGGGAGAAGTTACATTTCAAAATGGCAGTGCAGAACATTTAAACTTTGACAACGAGAATTAAAAATCGTTTTAGATGAGCAAAAACAAAAAGAATAATTGAATGAGAGCAGATAAAATGGATCCAAGTTAAAGAAAGCAATAATTTAGATTTACTACGTCTTGATAAAAGCATACGTACTTGTCCAACTGAAGCCAAAGGCTTGCAAAGCTTAAAAATTCTTGATATCTCTCCAAGACCTGTTCAATTAAAGAAAACAAATGAGTAATAGAGTTTTTGAAAACTTTATTTTAACAACTAAGCATCTTGTTCTTTTATTTCTGTGCCATTATGTATAAAGTTAATACCCATTGTTGTGGAAACCAGGTTTCCAGCCCAGTCGAGCTCGTTTCTCGCAAGTGTACATGAACCATTGCACGTCATTGTTTCAAGTCTTCTTCATCGTTGTCCTAGAAACTTCTGCATTTTGATTGGCTTATTAGCTTTGAGATTGTAATTGCATGAAGTTACAAATTTCTACACAGAATTTCAAAGTAATTGCACTGCTCTTGACCAATCAGAATTAAGTAACTTTTCATGTATATGATTATAATGATTTATTTATCAATCTGTCGATTTACCTTTTGCTCCCCGAGCTTTCAGTTCTTCAAGCTTTTTAAATCCACCACGAACATAAATCGGACAATTTTCATTTGCCCTTTTGAAGTCCTAAATTAACAAGGCAGTGGAAAAGCTTGAAAATAATTATAAAACATCAACAAGCTTAAGGCTTTATGAAAATTCAAAGGTTAACACACCTTTTACTCTTAAGTCTAAAACTAATGTTTCTTGGCTTTCAATAAATTCCCATCTGGAACAAGTGTTAAGGGTACGGTTCTATCTTTTCCTTGTGGTTGTTTTAATTAAAACAATCCCTCTAAAATTATTTTTTTAAACACAAGCTTTTTTTAAAAAATAACCAGTAAATTTTGCCGAGGCTCATTGTTCTTACTTTTTTGGCTGCTTCAGGCTCAATTTGTTGTTAATTTGTTCTTATTTCTGTGAGCGGTTTGAAATGAAGAGGAGCATTGAAAAGCAATGCTGCGTTTGAGGAATACGTGTATCATTTGGGACAATAGTAGATATAATAACAAATGGGAAACGGTACTTCTGTGTTTTTACTGTGCACATTGCAAACGTAAATTACAAGATTCAGTAAAATTTCAACTAGAAACATTTTTACTTTTTTTCAGCCTCAGTCTGAGCTTGTTCTTAATTTTCGGCCAATCTGAGCCTCAATGTTCTTTTAAAAAACAGCGTGTAGCTGCTCAGCTGTCATTTCGCTAGTATGATTTTACGCCACATGCACTGCGAATATTTGGACTCAAATCATTTGAAACTGAAATTGCAGGTTGCCATACATATTAATGAAACTTGAACGTATCAAAGCAGCTACATTTAAAACATTCAGTCTCTCTTTCCCTTTGCCTCCTCAGAGACGTTTTCATGTCAGTCCTTCTCAGTGGGGAGGGAACTGGGAAGGACTGACACGAAAATGTCTACGAGGAGACTATTTCATGAAGATTGGTGACAATTTTACGGCCTGCTACTCAGAACGTACACTGTGGTGTGGCATAGGGCATACCTGCCAACTCCTGGAGCACAAAAATCTGAAGACTTAAAAAATTTTCATTAAACTTTGCTTCTTACGAATTCATGAAATGGAAAATTTAGGCACTGGAAAAAGGATTTTAAGGATCAGTTTTACGGGTCGTAGCTACGGCGGCCCATGTAGGTCATGAGTTCAAACAGCTTCCTTACAACCCTAATTTTCACTGTTAAAGCCTAAATACGAGTTATGGCTTTGCAGAACTTTACAGCTGAGAATTTTAATGTTAAATAAATAAATAAATGCATTGATTTTATATAGCGCATTCATCCATATAAATGTTCAAATGCGCTTTACAAACCATTACAGAGATGACAGTTGAGAGACTTATATAGATCGCCCGCTACAGCGACTCACAAATATTTTTATTTATTAATAATGCTTCCAGTAGAAGAGACAGACCACACAACATCGGGATCACCACCCTACTCTTTACGATAGATTCGCATGGGCGATAGAGGGTCGATAGAGGGTCGGGAGACTGGAGCTACGGTTTAACGTCTTTATCCGAAAAAACGCGATGGTCTAACTATTTGTTGATGTTATAACAAAGGCAGCACCTTCTCCTCAATTATTTTAAGACCCTGAGTGTTTCACCGGCCGGGAATCGAACCGAGCCTCCCGTACGGTAGAATGGAACCTTACCAACTAGGCTAACCAGGCGGCGGTTGTAAAAAAATACATAGAAGATATGGTGGCGCGAAAATGTGAAGTTTATCTTCGAGTGGAAAAAATCTTCTTTCCACGGGAAGATAAACTTCATATGTTCAAGCCAATATGTAATTTTCTTTTCATTACATAGATATGAGTGTTTCGAAGATTAAAAAAGACTAGAAGAAAATGATCTCCATAAGTGTCTTTATTTTGCAAATGGCTAAAATATTACAAAAGCAACAGCAAAAAATGTTTATCTTAGAATTTGTCAAAAATATAATGTATACAAATACTGAAATGTTTTTCTAAATTTTGCTAAAATGTTTTTAAAGGGTTTACTGGCTGTCGTAGCTTATCACAACGCAAGGAAAACAAAGGAATGAGGTCGGCGATATTTTCACTAGTGGGAATATGGAAAATATGTCACTCGCATCCCGGATGTAATTTCATATAAAATCTACAAGTGGCATATTTTACAGTAAAACACTCATATCTATGTAATAAAAGTTATGAAAATACGAGTTAAAAAATTCTGCAAACATACAACTCGTATTTTAGCAATGAAAATACGAGTCGTAAAATTCTGCAAATGCACAAATTCTTTTTTTTTTCTTTCTGACATCTCGGAAATTACGATTTTGATTGAAAAATTTGGAAAAAGGCTACGGTAGGTATTTCCAGGGACATTTGGTGTTCTAACCGGGAGACCGGGAGATTTGATGAAAAACCTGGAGACTCCCGGGAAAACCGGAAGAGTTAGCAGATATTTTAGCAGTGAAAATCCAAATTAAAATATTCTGCAAACCTCACTAGCCAAATTGTATTTTAGGTAATCGCGTTTATGAACAAAAATTGTTGGGGTTTCAAAAAGATTCAAAGTTTGAAGGGCTTTTGTATCCTCAAAGGTTGGGTGAGTACCAGGTAACCCTCCACACACCTCTTCCCCAGGCTCAATTCCTTCCCATCCCTTTTTATCTAAGTTAAAAACTCACATT
Source organism: Zoanthus gigantus (assembly GCA_025331005.2). Classification (NCBI taxonomy): domain Eukaryota; kingdom Metazoa; phylum Cnidaria; class Anthozoa; order Zoantharia; family Zoanthidae; genus Zoanthus; species Zoanthus gigantus. Next base: position 242 of record JAOBBB020247139.1, on the reverse strand, counting down.
TGTTACTGCTTTAAAAAAGAAGTCTCTGGAAGCATCATGTGCCAACATGTAAATTGGAGCACTGGCAGCAAGTGCCGCATTAATGATATTGGGGTACTTGAACCTCATCCATGCTGCAAGCACCCCTCCATAACTGTTTGGACAAATGGAATATAACATCTATAGATATTTATCATATACATATCGAGATTTACTCTCTGCATTTCCATATAGTAAATTTTCGTACGTTTATTGTTCTTAGC
>JAOBBB020247138.1:0-20121 GCA_025331005.2 Zoanthus gigantus | reverse complement strand
CAGAGTCAGGCTCAGGATCAGTTGAGTTGCTCACAGAGGCCAACTTCAAACAAGTGTCTGATGAGACAATATGTGGTCCTATATTCATTTGCTGGATTATCAAAATAAATCTCAGTGGGTTTAACACTTCATTATATCACTGAAGTTCAAGTCTTTGGTAGCTTCTTTTCTTTTCAGCTTTCTCAACACTCTTTTCAGATACTTGGCATTTCCAGTGGTAAGTTTATAGTCAACAGGAATTTCTAGGCCCGTAAAATTTTGTTGCTGTTTTTGTGAAGCATAACAAAGTACAGCATTCAGTTGTTGAGTTATGTCTGTAGGCCTTATTTGGGATAAAATCATTCTAGCAACAAGAATTGCTGGACAAAGAGATTTTCAACATTAATGGGTTTTATTTAACCATATTTGCTCACAATACTTGGGCTTATAAGTGAGTATCTACTGTATTGATAATTTTGTAATCCATGAAAAATAAGAATCTAATTAAGAACCAAAACAGCCTGATTTCTCACTAAACACCCAAAATATAAGAACCAGTTCAGGCTGACATCCAAAAATGTAGGTTCTTATATGTGGGTGTTTACTGTATATGTATAAACATGTAAAAAGATGTCAGCCGTATATACTTTTTTAGAAATGCTTTCATTTGTAATAACGGAAACCAACAAACTCCAAGTCCGTCTTTCAAAGGCTCCATTTTTAAAATCGGATGATAAACCGGTCTTCAACTCCGAACAGTTCCGCGTTCTGGGTACTCAGTTCAGCTGAAGACGATATAAATACGGGTAAGGCCGAAATTGGGACCAGTATTGACCTAGCAAAAGCAAAGTTTGCTTCCTCCAGAAATTTCTTGAAGAACAAACACATTCGATTATCCACACGAATGCTGGTTTTGAACGCAAAAGTGAGAAGCCGGCTTACTTTTTCGTGCCAAAACTTGACGATCACAAAGAAACAATGTGACCGTCTAGATGTGGTATACAATTGATTTCTCCGCAGTATGATCCGTGATAGATGGTCAAGAGCATCAAATTTAATGGAATCTGCAAAAAATTTCAAGTTCAAACTGACTCCATAACATCTGCCACTCCGACCCAGTATCAGTAAAACAATGAATTGCGCACCTGATCTGACTCCCAGTTAACGCCGCCCGAAAACAAATGATTTTCCCGATCGAAGAGATAAAAAGCTGCCACCAGCAGTTCCACTTCTCCAACACGTCGCGAAAAACGAGAGCGTTGAGAAGGATAAAATGATTGTTGATGCGATGATGAGACAGTTCTGATTCAGCTCCTATGGCGCCAGTTGGCGTTGATGGCCGACTAAATTCAATGAATGAATGAAAAACTAGGGCAGTAATCAAACGGCTTACTAGTGTTTTATATTAATCACATGACTGATTTTTTGGCTTGACATAGGAAGGACCACAAGCTTGTTAAAATCTGTGTTCTCTACACGAAGTAAGCCATGAAAATATGAACAGCAACTCTTTAATCAATCTAAGTAGCCAGTAGTGAGTCATGTTCCCACGCAAAGCCTGGTTCAAAGCCAGGAGTAAGTGAAGAACGCTCTTCAAACAAACCTGTTTTTTCTTCCTTTTAGAATAGCAAATAATTTTTAAATAACCATAATATTTTCATATAGCAATATGTTCAAATCACCAACAATTTTAGAATAAGTTTAGACGGCTGTCGATAAAACTATAAGCAATATAATTTAAGCGAAATTAGCTGGTTCTTTAACAGTATCAATGTCTCGGTATAGGTCCATAATTACGTGCTTGGTTTGTATGTATTGCCAACTGAAAGTACGTAACTCGTAAGACGCCTCAAATTATCTTAAACTCGGAGTAATTTTATTTTCAATATTTTGTTTTAGGTCGCCCTGAGTGGTAATCAAATTCCCCAACATTACAGTTAATGCGATAACCGAGAAACTTGCACATTCAAATTTCTTGCTCATTGTTTTCTGTTTATCGTTTTCATCAGGCAATTCGAAGTATGAAACGTCGCAACGTTTTCAGTTCTTCAAATGGTACAAAAATAGCCTAAATGATGTTTTCCGTGTTAGGTAATGATTTCTTCATCTGTGAAAAGTAAGTGGTGTCTAAAAATTGAATGGAAAATGGAGAACTCAAACTGATCGGCCGGTAGTGTTCCAGAAAAGATAAGGTCGCAACCTCGAGGGAAAATGCTAGGAAATTGAAAAACCTTCTTAAAACTCACATATGTTTCTGATTTTGTCATGATACCATAACAACTGTCGGATTCTTTTAGAAACATCCAGTTTTAAAAGAAATAGCTCCAAAAAAGATTTCGATCATTTTTAAAGAGGAAACTTGGATGTGTTAGAAACAACTCTACATTTTCAGGAAGATATAGTTGGTACATAAATAAGGTGGAAAACCCGTGATAACAATCATCCTTGACTAAACCGATTTAATTAAACAAATAACTTGTTTGGCATTATTATCGTTTAATCACATGAGTTACGTTCGATTAAACTAGGGAATTCACACTCTAACCGCGGGCTGTACAATTGACAGAAGATACCGGAGTATAATGTCTTAATTTTCGCCGTCTTTGAAGATTATGGTTATCGCAACAAACCGCATGGCAGTTTTTGGCACATCTTCATAAGCTTAAGAAAAAATAAAATATATTATATTATTGTATTAGTCCTCTTGGTCCGATCTCGAGCATAGGGCATCAGTTAAGGCTCGCACTAAATGAAATACTTAAATAAAATTGCTCAGTACCCATGGCCATGCTTTCTCTTGTATCTATATCAAAACTGTCTTAACCTCTGTCAATATACAGAATATATATATATATATTTCCTTTGTGGAAGCCATTCCGATTAATCCTGCCTCAGGGCGACATGTATAGAGTTTATTTTGTCTAATTGGACTTGTTTCCTGTTGTGCAACGCTTTTCAGCAACTGCCTTGTTGCTGTTAACCGGATAAAACGAATACCTCACCGTAGAAAAACTGTTTAAACCGCAACAATTTAAAAACCTTCAACGCCTTACTAAAGTTCAATGTAATTAGAATACAAATCCAACATTAAGAGAAATTATTTGCACTTTGCGGCGTTGTTTATTTATTTACTAGTCACCATTTTTTGATGCAATAGAACTGAAATCCGGTAAAACTAAATAAGAAACGGCTTTCTAGCACTTTGAAGTATTTCAGCAATCAGCTTTAAATACCTTACTTTTAGATTATCTTCCTTACTGGATTCTTCATTCATTTGACTAATTCATTTAATTGTTCGCTCTCAAAACCAATCGGGAATGCTGGAGCGTATCTAAGGGTACTTCACTCAGCTGAACGTACAGCTTCTGATCCACCCATCCAAGTAACATATGCACTCACTCACACACTCACTCACACACTACTAAGCCCGTTACTCAAGACCTAGATACTGTAAATCCAGCAGCAAACCTTCTCACCCATTAAGAATCTACTTATACCATTACGAGAACCATTCACCCCAATACGAGATCCACTCACCCCATTACGAGATCCACTCACCCCATTACGAGATCCACTCACCCCAATACGAGATCCACTCTCCCCATTACGAGAAACACTCACCTTATTACAGGACCACTTACTTAAGTACCAAATCTACTCACCTCAGTTCGAGAAGCACTCACTTCAATAAAAGATCCAGCAACAAATCCGGTCACCTCAGCACGAGATCCACTTCTTCCAGTACCAGATCCACCATGCACGTGATTCACCAATACTGCACCCAGTCACCTTATTTGGAAGTCCACTCAATTCGTTACGAGATTCACTCATTCCAATACTACATCCCGTCACCTTATTTGGAATTCCACTCGACTCAGTAAGAGATTCACTCATTCCAATACTGCATCCAGTCACCTTATTTGGATATTCCACTCAATTCGGTACGAGATTCACTCATTCCAATACTGCATCTAGTCACCTTATTTGGAATTCCACTCAATTCGGTACGAGATTCACTCATTCCAATACTGCATCCAGTCACCTTTTCGGAATTCCACTCAACCCAGTACGAGATTCACTCATTCCATTACTGCATCCAGTCACCTTATTTGGAATTCCACTCAATTCAGTATGCGATTCACTCATTCCAATACTACATCCAGTCACCTTTTCGGAATTCCACTCAATCCGGTACGAGGTTCACTCATTCCAGTACTAAATCTAGCCTTTAACTCAACTCAGTACAAGTTTGTATTACCTATACTTGAGTTCAGAACAAGATTCACTCACTCCAGTACTAGATCCAGTCAACTAGATCTAATCACTTTATTTGGAATTTCACTCAATCCAGTACAAGATTTATTCACCCCGGAGTTAATTCATTCACCCATGTGTGAAATTCTCTCTACCTTTACATGCAGATCTAACTATAAGGTATTTTGTAACTCTCACTCTCCTGCATTCCTATTGCTAACGCTACCTGTATCCCAAACATTCACTGAACATGTCTACCTAATGCTACCTGCATCTCTAACTGTACCTCTATCTGTATCCCGACTTCTAACTGTATTTGTAGCTTCTCCTACTTTTATCTTGTTTTAAACTCTACCTCTACCACTACCCCTACCTGTATCCCTACCGCTACCCCTACCTGTATCTCTGTCAGTACACACACCTGTATTCCTAACTCTACCTCTAACAGATCTCCAACTCAATCCGTACTCCTCTCGCTACCTCTACCTTATCTCAATCAGTAAATACACCTGTATTCTTGATCCCACTTCAACTTACAGCCTTCTTTGTATGTATAATTCTAGCTCTACCTGTAATTCTACCTCTATCTGCCACTACCCCTAACTGTATCTTACGTCTAACTCTTAAAGTATCTCTGTCGCTACCTTTTCCTTATTACGGGTTATCGCTATTTCTACATATCTCTAACTCCAGCTCTACCGGCTAGAACCTTACCACCACCTGTATAACTAAATTTATACCTCTTTACACACTACCGAAATATTTCATTTCATTCCTCTCTCTCATAAGAATGAGTGCAAGAGGAAAGTTGGGAGAAAAAATAATTAAGGTTTCTCCTCCCCACTCAAGGTACATATATGGTTCTTCTCCCCAATCTCCACTCCCACTCGTCCAACACGGCGCACGAATTTTCCAAATTTTTGTTCTAACAAGATTGCCAGCTAGGGAGGCAAGAGATAAACCAAATACAAAAAAACAAATTATTTAATTTCAAGAGTATACACTGTAAATGTTTTACACGTTGCTCCTTGTCAGGCATAGTTTAATGTCCTACAATGATGTCAAAACTTCTAATTGCGTTCTAAGTGTAAAAACAAATTATAAAAGCTATTCGATAAAATCTTTAAAATATTTTTTAAATGAACATGTGTATCTAATTTAGTTTAAATTCTTTCTAAACTTAAAAAATTTCCTTTCATGTTTAAGAGTAGCAACACTCCGAATTAAAATAAAAAAGATAAGCAACACACTTTAAAAGTATATATGGAAAAAGGTATGGGAAACTTCAAACTTCACTCTTTCAGCCGCACATTGGAAAATATTTTTTGGACATAAATGTGCGGTAGCTTGGGATTGCCTTAAAATATTGAGTCAAGTTACTTAAATATATTTACTGTATTACTACGCGCGTCACAAACAACCAGCTGTCCGTCACTCATGGCAGAAACGCATGCTGGGTAATCAAACTGTGCTTCTCCTTCTCCCCGAGCTCCGAACGAACCAATGTAAGTGCCATCCAGGTTTAGTACTTGCACTCTGCTGTTACTGGTGTCACAAACAACTAAATGGCCTGCTTTGTCTACAGCGAGTCCTGTGGGCCAGTCGAAAGCTCCAGGGGACGCCCCTCGTGTGCCGTATTTACATACAAAAGCACCACTCCTGTCAAACACTTTAACAACGTTTTCTGAGGCAGTCGAAACAAAGTAGTACCCGCCATGGGACACGCAATGACGAGCGTTCTGACAGTCAAATGCTAAAAGCCACTTTCCTTCATTAGAGAAGACTTGAATACGGTAGTTACCAGTATCGGTAACTATAATATTCCCATTAGCGTCTAAGGCTATTCCCTGTGGATTTTCTAGCTGACCATTGTCTTTCCCCCTTGAAGCGAATGAACTACGAAATTCTCCATCCTCGCTAAACATCTGTACACGGCCATTACCTTTATCGAGAACAATCAGATTGTTTTCTTTGTCTATAGCAACACCGCTTGGTTTGATAAAATCATAATCTCCGGACCCCTTCTTTCCAATCGTCCTCAAATAATTTCCTTCTTTGCTGAATACTTGTAATCGATGGTTTCCACAGTCTGCGACGATTATTTCATCTTTTGCAGTCACGGCAACACCACTAGGCCAATTTAGTTCCGCTTTGTTGGTACCTTTTTTCCCAAATTTAAGAACGGGGTGAAACTCTCTTGGTTTAACTATTACTGTAAACGGACTTTCCGGTATCTCTTGCTGGATATTTTCATATTCCACAGACATCAGTAGCACAGAGACTATACAGCAGTGGTTGCCAGGCTGTTCTGGATAGTAAGACACATTGAAAGTTCCATCCACATTGTCTTGTATATTTGATGCCACTTCGGACCCTTGTGAATGCCTGATTTCAACACTTAGTCTTGTTGCTTGATCATAGATTAGGCTGCCATCCCTGCCGCAGAATGCAACACTGAAACTACTTCTTAAACCGACTTTTCCAGTGTTTGTTCCATCTCCTGTAACTATACATTTTCTCACACTCACGGTATAAGGACTAGTCGCTAATTCTTGGCCATCGACAGTAATAACGAGTTTGTTTTCACCGGCTTCAAATGGAACAAATGACACTTTATAAGTGCCATTTTCATTGTTTTGTACACAACATTCACCGGTTCCTCGATTAGGTTGAAGGTGAACTTCTAGCTTTGTTACTGGATCATAAACGGATTTCGCAAATGAATCAAGAAATGAAACAACAAAACTCTTTTCGATCCCAACAGTTCCTTTAAGGATATTTTCACATGCAACAACACACTCTCTAACTGGAACTTTGTAGGGGCTTTCAACAGTGTTTTGCCCATTTAGTGATACTACAACGATATGTTCACCAGTTTGAATTGGTTGAAACTCAACGTCATATGTACCGTCCAGGTTATCTTGAATGTTTGGAAAGATTTCCTTTTGATTATAATGGATGCTCACTGCCACAGTCATGCTAGAGTCGTAGTGCAACTGTTTTGAGGTACCACGTATCGCAAGAGTAGTGATAGTAAATTTTGATTTCAGTCCTACCGTCCCTCTTTTGAGACCATCTCCCTCGGCAACACAGTCTAAAAGGGATCCAACACCACCCTTCTCTATAGCAACAGTTATGCCTTGGTTTGGTATGAACTGATGGTATCCTCTACTAGGTTTAGCTTCAGTTTCTACATCCATTCCTAGGATCTTCTCGTTAACACTAGCCAGCTCCTTCTCTTGGATTGATCTGTCAAATACAAACGCTTCTTTTGTCATCTTCCTTGCTTGTTCCACTGATGATTTTATATTTTCCATTTTCTCTTCGATTCTGCTGATTTGCATGGTGTCTTGTTCTTGGTGGATTTTCTCCGTTGTTTCAATGTCTTCCAACATGGTCTTCTCATGGTTTTTAATGTTATCAATCCAGTCTTTTACAAAAGCTTTCAAATCTTTCTTCACGTTGTTAATTTCCTCGCTTCTTATGAAACCGTTTTTCTTTATCCTTTGAATTAGCTCTTTATAGATCTCCATTTTCTCTTCAAGTTTCCCCGCCGAATATTGCAATTTGCATGTAATATTTTCTGTGTTTGTGTCGTTTGCAGTCAAACCACAATTAATCATGTCTTTTCCTTCAGCGAACTCTTTATTGCCATTTTGCTGAGATTCTTTGTGGGCTTCATTCTTGTGGTAAGCAGCTGTTAACAAAATTCAGAAAATTTTAACTCAAAATATATATCTAAATCTAAAGTAATTTGAATCTGTGGCAGCTCTACGATAGCAAAGCGGCAAGTTTGCTAACTGAGCATGAAGCCACTGCTGTTGGCAACAGGTCAATTCATCGAGTCCATCTTTGTCACTCAAAATGTACAACAGCAGCTGTGATTATGTTTGTATCATGGTTGCTAGCAACATCGTTTTGAAAAGACTTTTGAGATTATCAAAGCGTATTAGGTGATTCCGAAGCAGAACGAATGGAAGAAAGCTTAGCACTTAAGTATGTATGCATATCAATATCGCGAGGTCACGCTCTCGATTCACGTTGAAACCTGAATCATTGCTTTTCTTTAGCATTATAATAAAATGGTGTTCTTAACTTGATTCATCTCAGTAGAAACTCATTCACGACAGATTCAAGCCCCTTCCTTCACAAAGAGCCAAACGCGAAGGCAATCATGAAAGCTACGGAGTCTACTTGGAACCAGCAGACATCCGACGCGCAAGCTTATTAAACGTTTTCCCGTCTAAATGCTTTAAAGTGCTAATGAAAGCGTAATGCTTATGGGATGTAGCTGGAACAGGAATGATAAAATTCAAGTATAGGTTGCACATTCGTGCTAGTAGCTAACTTGGAGCCACTAATATGGGCAATAATGCTGCTAGACTTCAGGTTTACTTTATTTACTGTAGTCTTAAACGTGGTGTATCGAGGCTAGAAAATCTGGGTCCTAGTAAGCGAAATCATGATTCAACCCCACCATCAAGCGAAATCAAGTTTTGGCGATTCTGTGGATTACACTTGGAAAATCATAGTTTATCGAAGCCAACCTTTGTTTGTTTGTGTCAAAAACTTCTAGATTCTTATAAAAGTGCATGTTCTGTTTTTCGCTAGCCTTCATTTTTCTAATTTTGTTTAAATGGGCAGACCTCTCCTGTCTGTTTCGCCGAGGAAGCGATCAGTTGAAAATGTTCGTTTGGAGGAAAGGTAACAAAACGATATACCATAAAAACATTGTCCACGCAAAACGGAGGAAGACAAATGCAGCAGGGACGTTTGCAAGCGACTCGGCGTTTGCGTCTTTTGGCAATAAAAAGGCGAAAAGGTGAGCATATATCAAATATATTTTGAATTTTTGTGTTCTCTTTGTTTTCAGTTGCTTCGAAGACTGTTGAACTTTAAGAGATTTCATGTTATCTTTTTTTCTAGGTTGTATCACGTCGTCATTCCGAGGAGTTCTCAGACTCGAGAGAAGAAAAGTGCCAAACGTTAACGTTATACAAAGATATTTAATTTTGAACTTCAAAATTAGTATTTTTGTGCTTATATCAAAATAAAACTGTCAAATTTTTTTCCAGCACAAAAGTGTTACTGAGTTGTTTTCTTTTGTGTCAACAAACAACTATGGCAATCAGTTTACCATAAATGTGATTCTGCTTTCATATTTAGTTTGTGTATTGTTCCTATTCCCATAACCGGACCAATGATGCATAGTTTCTGTCACGAATGGGAGTAGCCTTGATACCCCCTTTAAGGGTACTGCCTTTACCAACATGGCCTTGGTGCCCATATTAGTGGCTTCAGGTTTTTACTAGTGCGCATGTGCTGTCTAAACTTTGCTTTCAAGTCCAGGTGCTATTCTTTGCTTTTTATAATGTTAAGCTAATGAGAACCTCGGAGTCTGCCACCATTTCAGCGCAGCATGGCTTCCAAATGAACTTGTACTGACTTTGCTGAGTAATTTTGAGTCATTTTACAGAGGATCAAAAGATGGGTCAGCGGCAAAGCAGCTAACACAAATGTTCAAATTTCGGCAACGCCGAGGGTTGGGTTCTAGACCACTAAGCTTGAAGGCCGCAGATGTAACCACTTGCATCAATCATGCTTGTTAAGTAACCATTTACAGTAATACTAGTATAGTTAAGGTTGTGCTTGGGCGCCCTATGTTGTAAATCATATGTAGTGATGGTTGGAGTCCTGTGTGCGTCGATTTGTTTATTGATCTCGTAGTATCAAGCGTGTTAGCAACATTATAGTTAATTCTTTTTTAACTTTTGTAACCTCAAGAATTTCACGCGGATCTCAATCGAGCAATGCCAATATACAATTCGATAAAGGAAAAGGGTTGAAGGCGTCTTCCAAAGCTAAATTCCGGCAAACTACTTTCAATTTCGGCATTTTACCACAGGCCGCCTGTGATTTTACCACAATATATAATTCTACTTTAGTTGTTTTCATAGCCTATTGAACTTTGTCTATTAATTAAAAAAACACAAACCTTGGTCGCAAGCTTCATTTTGCAAGGGCTGGTTGTTTCTATCCTCACCAATTTTTCTTTGTCGGGAAAGTGTTCGTGTTTTGGAAATCTGTGCAACCACTCCACTTGCCACTGATTTGAACGTCCTCTGCTCACTAACGCTTCTTGGTCTCACAGGAGTTTTGACTACTTTGTTCTGTGTTACCTTGGCAGCCGACTTGGACGTTTTAGCATCAATGGAACTTCTATTTCGAATGAATGTCTTTGGAGCTTCAGCTGTGCTTTTAGATCGAACGGGTGTCTTTGGAAGCTCACTAGTGCTTTTAGATCGAGTGGGTGTCTTTGAAACCTCACTAATGGTTTTGGCTCGTGTGGGAGTCCGTGGTTTGGAAACGCGTTCGATACGTGTTCCCTCCTCATCAACAGATTCAAGCATTACCGAATCAAGTGTAAGAGGTTGGTTATTGTTTTCTGACGTCTCGCTCCCACCTCCAGGTTCACTTCCATTCACTAGTGTCGTACAGTTTGGCACATTAGCTTTCGTGGCTTTCGATGTTGGTGTTGTTGCCGCCATTTCTGTGGTTGTTTCTGGAACAAGATAATACAAAGATCTTTTTTTAAAAACAAAAGACGTTTTTAAAAACACTTTTGTTTAAGAAATTGTTAAGTAAAAACTCTCTTTACATCATTCGATCAACGTAATATCTCAATGACAAAAAATTACTTAATTTAACGTCAATTGCTAAGGAAGTGGTTACCCATTCTTCCTAGCCAGAGGCTAAAGTTTAATCGTTCGACGGGTCAGATCTTGGCATGAAAGTCGAATTTACAGAGGAAAGAAAACCGGAGTACCCGGAGAAAAACCCTAGGCCTCGGAGTCAGATTGAGATCGACAAAATCTCTACCCACATGCGGAGCCTGGGAATCGATCCCAAGACGTAGACTGAGGCACGACGGATGACCTACGCCAACCTAACAAAACCAACAATGAATGCTTAACTTTTCTTTTGACTATCAGTTAATCTTGCGCACCAAATTCGACATTACTAATTAAGTTCCTCTTTATTTCGTGTTCAATTCGACTTATGGTTCAAAATTAATTACGCAAATTAATTGCTAGGTAATTTGAATTTATTTATAGAAACGACAAAGTCGTGTTTTAAAAATAATATTTTCAATACTTAAAAGTACTGAGGGAGAAGTTGAAAAGACAAAAATCAAACTTTCAAATAAATTCTTCAGCATGAGAATAAATGCATAAATTGAATGTTTTCAATAATGAAGGCAGTTGTTTGACGAAAATACTTATAAACAACTCTAGCCTCTAGGAAGCTCCATCGAAAGCTTTTTAACCGGTGAACATAAAAATGTGGTTTTCGATTGTCTTTTTTCCGTGTAGAACTTATCATTGTCTATAAATAGAACACAAGCGAAGTTTTAAGTTCTTTTGTGTTAATCGTGTGTTTTAAAAAACACATGATTAATTTTGACTTTGCAGTTTAAGATTACCAAACAAATTTTAGTTCATGTTTTGCAGCTGTCAAGACTATGTTGATTCAAAAATAAAACTTACTGGAATGTTTGCTAGACTAGATCACTAAAACTAAAAGGTGTTAAATATTCCATGACACCTCTTCTTTGTTTTAAAAACTTAATGGCAGCTTTGTCTTGCAGCAAAGATATTCGAGCATCTAATTAACATTACAGTAAATTTTTAAGAACAAAAACATGCCAAACGTTTCAATTTTTTTAGATCAACAATTGAATAAAATCGTTACTAAAGATATGAGCTTTTACAATAATGTATGATTTTTAACGATCCCAATTTTATTGCTTCATCGTTTTTTTCCCAAAATGGTGGTTCTAAAAGTATTTTAAGACCAAAGCGGAAAGTTAATTTTTGGTGAAAATTTGCATATTATCGCCACCAGTTCGGTATGATTTGAAACACTACACAATTTTCATTGATCATCTGCGTTCAACCATAAATTCTTTCTTCGCGAAATCGTTTATCAAACATGTCCTTCAATAAAGGTTCTTTTAATATCGTGGCAACCAACCAAGTTATAAAAACTCATGTTTGAGAAATTAAAATACGTAATTACACTTACGGCTAACATTGCAAATGATCACCGCTAAAAGTAGAAAAAAGTTATTTTCCTGGTTGAGCGAATTCTCACTAAGCCTTCAGAGCAGCGAAAATCTTTAAAAAAGCTGAATTTTGATTGATAGGTATTTTAATTCAGCAGTTTGATTTCAGAGATTCTGTCCGAATCTTCAAATAATCTTTGAAGCTGAGAGTTTCGATCTATGTGTTATTAACCCACCAACTGTTTTGTAATATATTCGAGCTCGAATGAACAATTCAATATTTAGAATACAAAGGATCGAAACTTTAAATAAACGTTTTCAAACAGCGCTTCCAATTGCTTCAGCGGAACTTAAAAGTTTTGAAGGGCTTTGAAAACTCCGCGAAAATATTGGCTTTTCGCATTCCAACAATGAGTACTGACGACAGTGGTACCTAAAAGACTTATTTGATTTCTTTTCAAAAACGACAGTTATAAGTTAAATGGAAATCAACACACAACATATCGCTTCGTATTTGGCTATTAAGGACTTTTAACTATATTATATCCTTTGAACTAATGTTTACTCAAAAGATAATACTTGCGATCATATTTATGGAGAAAAACACTGAGTTTTCAAAATTAGAGTGACTGGAATCTTCGATTTTGACAATCGCGGCGGAAACGGACCACGGGACTAATTTGGTGATCAGAGATAACATACGAAGTTCACTGCTCATTCCAGTGCGAAACTAGCTAACCATTCTTCGGAAAAACTCGTTTAAGAAACAAATCTATATTTGATTTTAGTAGTAGATAGTTGGAAAATAAAAATGTTCGGTAAAGTAAACAAGAGTTGGCTAAACTTGGTCTGTTTGTTGCAATTAAACACAGCATACTTATCGGAGTGACCTCTTGACTTCGCCAAAACAACGTCTAGAATCGAATTTGCCACAATTTGCTTCAATGTGTTCAAAACATGGTTTCGACTATCAAATGAAAATCCAGTTCGAATCAAACCATTTCAATGAAACAACAAGTTTAAACAAAAATGAAACCTAAAAGGTTCTGCATTGAAAGGCAACCTAGTTTTTAGCACGTTCGGAAACAGTTTCCACGTCTACAATAGCCGCGCCAAGAACAGTTCTTATTTCAGCTGAAAATTTTAAAAGAAAAAAAAAACAGATATCAGTGGAAGGAATTACTTACGCAGAACTCTTTTAGTAGAGTGGTTCTTTCAGTTGAATCAGTTTCAGTGCAATGTAGCAACAATTATTCCAGTTGTCTTGCCGTTTGTCATAAAGAGCAATCAGAATTAGTGGTTTCTATGTTCACAAACACGCTCGGGGCGCGAAAGACTGGGTCACGCAACCGAAATGAATACGCAGTGTACCAGCGGTCCTAACTGCAAGACATTTTGTCGTACTTGTGTGGATATGGCGCATGTTAGTGCAAAAAATTCTGTTATCAAATAAATGTCATCACAGGTGGCCAGTCAATTAAAACAGTTAAAAAACTACATAATTTGCACTTGATTTCCAAGAACTTAACGGTCAGTCAAGAGCGACCGTTAGAAGTACTTGGAAGTGAAGTGTTTTTGAGCCGTTTGAGTTGGCCGTCTGTGATTTCATCACAAAATATATGAGGTGCATAACTGCCAACCTATAGCACTCAAAAAGAGTGAGATTCCAAAGTATGTTGTGAAAAAGAGTGAAATTAAGGGGAAAAAGAGTGAGATTTTGGAATACTTGCTGTTTTATTACGTAACCTTGTGTATATTTGCCAATTCAAATTTACTATTGCTAGAATAAAGAAAATGAATGGTGAAAGAATAGATATCACCCGAAAGTACTACTGCATTTATTTCATGTATAAACATAATTGTGTCTTTATGCACAAGATCAGTGACAATCTTTGTTTGAACGTTCCTTGTTGTATTTCAGTGCTCCTTTTAAGCATTTTATTCACTTGGTCTTTGAGATTTTTCTATACTTTTGAGTCCGCTAAGGCTGTATTGGTACAGATTTTTGAGTTAATTTAAATATCATCAAGTCCCAGTTCTGGCGTGAAATTCTTTGGTCTTGGCGAAAGTGCGCGAGATTGAAGGGGAAAGCGTAAGTCTCACATCAAAAGCGCGAGAGTTGGCAGGTAAGGAAGTGTGCGCTCTCGTATTCACTGCAAACTCGTTCCCAGAGCTTTTTTCTATAATTCGGGTTGGCCCCAACCACACCAAAATCCAGTCGGCAAAAGAATATCGAGCCTCTCTCTATGTATTATTCGGTCTACCTGTAAGGTAGGCCGAGTGTAGGTTCGGTTTTCTTTCAACCTGTCAATTAATCTATCAGTCTATCGACGCCGTCGCAAGTATGTAAGCCTGCACTGCTCGATGGTCTGCGGTGTTCCTCTGAAGCTAAACTAAAAATAAACGAGCAAAATATTTCAAAACTAAAAACTAAACACGTAAAAAAATGTAAGTAAACCGTATTAATATAATTCAATATTTTTTATTCAAAGATAAGGAAAATAAAACAAATTTGAATTTATTTACGCTACTCACTTCACTCAAATTTTATGGCTCTCAAAGCTGAACATATCGAAAATTTTGTTTCATTTTTTGGGTTTAGAAACTTGTATCATAGTTTGTAGAAAACATAAAATAGAGGGTTAACATTAAATATAACAGCAATTTTATTTTAAACTACGATTCAAATTTCAGCGATATGTTTTCTATAATAATTTTTCAGTGTCCGTCAGAACACGTGTAGTTTCGAAAGTCGATAATTATAAGAGTTTTGCAAGTTCTTTCTGCTATAGTTTTTAAAAAATAGAAATGCTAAATTATGCCATTGTGACAAAACGTAGACATTTTAAATAATGGTTTGTCATTGTATTTTGTAAAAATAGGAACAATATTACACACTAATTTATAATAAAAAGAAAAGCCTTCTTGACAAATAAGGACATTTAACATAGCATGCAATATTATTTGAAGTTTCACCTTGAAATTCTGAGATCAACTGTCTAAAATGCAATATAATCTTTAGAAAGCTTGAATATTGTAGCTGACGTTGATTTCTTCATAATATGTAATATTCTCTTTCTTGGGATCTTCTTGTCTTCAACGTCTTTCATTCTTGAGCTCAGGTTTCAAAGTTGTTTACATGTTTCGGCTCTTAAAAGCCCTCTTCAGGAGAGCTCAACCTGAAGAGGGTTCTCAAGAGCCGAAACATGTATTAAACAACTTTGAAACCTGAGCTCAAGAATGAAAGACGTTGAAGACAAGAAGATCCCAAGAAGGAGAATATTATATTGCAATATAATCTTGACACTTTCAAACACAGTTGTCATTTACCCTCGTGGTTTGATTTCGTTGTTTCTTTAAATTCTCCTTAGATTTGCTATCAACTCAGGCTAAATTTCCTTGTCCATTCTGCAAAAGAACTTTTTGATTGATCTTCATTGATAATTCAGTGGTCGTCATCTTTAGTGTTTTTTCTGCAAAACATTTTTACTTCGTATGCACTTTAAGAAATTTAACAAAATTAAATTCAACATACACTAGCCACATGCGGTTCAAAACAGCGTATACATTTCACTTTCTTTCTTTACTACTAGTCCTTTTATTTTCTCCAACAACATAGTTTGACAGAGCTTAGTAGCCCGAGTAAACGCCTACATGGAGTCTAGTTTATTGAAGAGCTGGGAGGCCTGTGGTCCGCCTGCCTCCAGTCTTTTGTTTTCAAAAAAATGGCGGATGGTTTTTCTTGCAGAAAACATGTTAGAAACCCTTCCTTTTATCGCAGCAAATAGTTACTAATTTCATTTGAAATGTCAGACATTAGAAAAAACGTATCAAGCAGAAGGTCGTCCAATTCTAGTATTTCATCGCGTACTTCAAATGTGTCATTTTCGGGCGAAGTGCGTAGGGAATCGACAGCTAAGTTTGACAATTTCATGAAAGAATGCCGCGCCGCATATCTCGCTGTTTTGTCAAGTACAACGGAGAAGTTGACATCTTCAGAAGAACTCGCGTTGGGTATGTTTCCTTTGCTTTCATTATTTCCACTAAAAGGTGTAATTTTAGTGATAATAGTTTTAAAACAATGATTTAAGCATTATTTGTTGTGACTTGTTTTATAAAGTTGTACTCGTGTTTTATCCTAGCACCAACAAAAACTATGAACTACTAAGTTAGATTTGTGATGTTTGCATATGACAGGATCGTTTTTTTGCTGTTTTCAGATTTACCAGGAGCTGTTTCATAACTAATTTAAAAATATTCAATTATTAAAATTCAAATATTAAAGTCGTTAAAAAGATTAATTAATCTCAAATGCCTATGAATATTAATTAAAACACTTTTCAATTAATTAAAATACTTTCAATAGAAAGAAGAAATAAGTATAGCCTTAAAAGCTGTTAAAAAAAGTGGGTAATTTCAAAGAACTGAATTCTCAGCAACACATATTTTTATGGTTGATCATGGCCATAAGGCATTAGTGACTATGTCATGGGAATGTTAAACAAGTGAGTTAGTAAGTAAGTAAGTGAGTAAGTAGATATAAGTGAGTGGATGGATAAATAAGAAAGAAGACTTGCTTGACATGCAACGTATGCTGAGATTTCAATTTTTTGGTTTAGTCTTTCCATGAGCTCAGAGCATCAGATGCAGGGTTGTCCAATGGAATGAAAGAAGAGAAAACAATTTTTAAGCCCTTGGCGGGAATCGAACCCCACATCTTCGGTTTTCTAGTCTGACGTGTTAACTACTACACCACAAGGACTAACCACACTGGGAACACAGCCAGTTAGTGTAATGTATGAGGTAACTACAGGGATCCCAAGGCATTATTCTCTCTATGGATAAGTTGAACACCATAAATTTGGGTACGCATAGAATTAATGAAATTTTATACAGTATTTAGAGTGAAATAATGATACAGAGTGGAAAATTTTGGGTTTTTTTTATTAGATTCTAACTATCTCTGATGATCGAGAACTACTGTCAGTATTAGCATTTAACAAATCAACCAAAAGCTATGTATTAATTACATTTATTAAAATATATATACTATATATATTTTAAAAGCTTTTGATAAGTTCTGTAGAATGAAGTTGTGTCAGTATAAATACTGTAGTTGCAACATGTTAGTGAAACTTCTTAATATCTACTTTTACAATAATGTCAAAATTAACTTTTTGTAATTATTTTACTGCTTATGTACAAGCTTTACAATTTGGAGGAAGAAATCCATCTCAGAAAGGAATAAAAAAGTACTGGAAAGACAATACAGGTACATTATTATGTTCTATTTATAATATTGTATGTTATATTGATGAGTCTACTCACCAGTTTTTCAACAAGGATTAAGGAGCACATCTCAATGGATAAAAATTCACACACTTTAAACAATCTAAATCCTGCTCACAAAAATATTCTCCTAACTGTTTTAAAATAATACACAGCTAAATCTCCTATACTCCTAATACTTAAAGAAGCATTTTCCTTAATTTAAAACCTGAACTTAATATTCAGGTAAAACACATGAAAACTTTTAGTTTATCTGATTAATTGACTACTTAGTTTAACTTTGTATTTTAGTTACAGTGGAGATAGCTATAATTCAAAATATTTTATCATTGATGTTTGCCCTTCTACGATCATATGGAATTAGGCATTGCTGTTTGAATTAGCAACCACAACTATTGTATATCACATTTTTTAACTATCAAGCATAATTTTTATATATAATAATTATTGTATATAAAAAACTGATTAGGGGTTAATTTTTTTTTCATTTTTGTTCATGATAATACTTTAAATAAACAAAAAAAAGTTTTTATTCTGAAACTCGAGATGTTTTGGCATATCTTAATATGCCATTTTCAAGAGTGACTTACAAAGCTCGTTACAAATTATATATAATATCTTTCCAACTGCACCAACCACGCCCACCCATGTATTCCCATAGTTAGATATTTATATTTTTTCCAAAGGACTTTTACAAACTAAGATAGTTTCTTTGCTGCATTGGTACAAGGCATTTTCTATCTGAAATCCTGTAGCTTAACCTGATTCTTTTTTTTGCTTTATTTTTTCTCTTAGATTCTGTCTCCTATAGTGAGTTCTGTGACATTATGAGAAAAGAAAAACCAGTCAGCAAAGACTCTCTGATGAAGTGCTTTAAGAAGTTTGATGTAAACGGCGATGGTTTCATTTCACACAGTGAGCTTTTCAACATGCTGACAACGGTAATCTTATAATATAATAATTATAACCAAGGTTTGGGCTTTCTCAAAATTAATATGGATTTGTAAATTTAATATATACCTTCTCAAATTTTGATGCTCATTCAAGTCCACTTTTTAAAGATTTACAACTTCTTAAATTATCTAATTTGGCATTTTGTTGAAACTGCTCTGTTTTTGTTTGACTTCCATCAAAATAATCTGCCAACCTCATTTAGAGACTTCTTTACACCAGTTAGAAATATACACTCCTACAACACACCGCTAGCCTCCAGATCTTCCTTTTCTTTGCCGAAAATAAGTTAGAACAAACTATTGAAAATTTAAGCTTAAGATTCAATGGTCCTAAAATCTGGAATTCTATAACAGAATTGCATAAAACCGCCCTTTCAAAAAAATGCATTAAACAGAAACTCTCTGAATCTTTACTTGCTGACTATTTTAAAAACACTTCACCTGCTCCTACATATAGCTTTACTGCTCTTTATTTTATGTGTGTGTGTTTGTGTGTGTGTGTACTTAGTAATTATTATTACCCTCACATAATTTTATATGTACAAATATTTTATAAATTAATATAATTTATGTATTTTTTTCCTTTTTTCCAGCACTGTATAAAAGACTGCACTGAAAAAAATTATGATATGTAAATTTTAGTAGTATTGGGTTGCCTGACTAGATTAGTTTGCAAACTATTTCAGATAACCAACACCTAAATTTCTTTTAGTTT
The DNA here is from genome assembly GCA_025331005.2 of Zoanthus gigantus. Taxonomy (NCBI): domain Eukaryota; kingdom Metazoa; phylum Cnidaria; class Anthozoa; order Zoantharia; family Zoanthidae; genus Zoanthus; species Zoanthus gigantus. The sequence goes on along the minus strand of JAOBBB020247138.1, from coordinate 866 downwards.
AATTATTGTGTATATGTAATCTTTATAACTGTGGTGTAAAAATAAATTTGATTTGACTTGACTTGACTTGACTTGACTTGATATAGAATCGAAAATCTTTTTCAGTATTTCAGAAATTGTTTTACTGCCATATTGGTTAGTGTTTCTTCATTATTGACAAAAGTCAATATTCTGCAGTCTCAAAAACAACAAATAACAGTTTTTTGACATACAGGAAAATAATTAATAGTGTGTTAATGCTGGAACAGCAGGTTATTTCCAATCTCCACTATTTTACAGTACACAATTTTCTTTTTCTTTTTGATTTTGTCTAAAATTGTAAGATTATGGATAAAACATCAACTTTTTATAAATAGAAACACCTAGAAAAGATGTCATTGTTATTAAATAAATTATTACTATATAATTTTTATGCTAATATTATTGTTGTTGTCTTTATTGTTATTGTTGTTATTAAAATTATTTCAAATTATTATTATTATTATTATTTTGTTATTGTTACTATAATTATTATATTTTATGATTATTGTTCTTGTCATTATTATTGTTATTACTAATTATAATTATTATAATTAATATAATTGTTGTTGTCATTATCATGATTATTTTTGTTATTATAATTAACAATTATTCAATGGAGTGGAAGTGAATAGTGGTGGATAGTTACTGAGCTGCAATCCTCGGTAGTACCTTCTGCTGCTTGGAGGTGAATAGTACTTGGCTAATCACCTCCAAGCTAGCCAATCAGTGTGCGCAAAAAGTAATATTCACTTGTGTGGTATATACTAACAGGGCTGCAAATAAGTGCCGGTCATCGGTCATTGACCGGCCATATTCATTGCTTTGACCGGCCAAATCTTGTTATG
>JAOBBB020247137.1:0-30385 GCA_025331005.2 Zoanthus gigantus | reverse complement strand
GATGAAGGCTGTGTGATACGGTCGCAACGTCGAGTTGTTTGTTCGACCTTTAAATTCCAGTAATTGATTTAAAAAAAAATTTTTTTGTTGTTAATCTTACTCTACTGGATGACTGAAAACATTCATTCATATATTCTTAAAGGTGTTAAAAGTATTAATGGAAAAAGTTCTATTCTTATATAGAGCCACAGTAAATCAGAACACAGAAATGTAAAAATGTACTTTACATTTAGGACAGAATGTCACGTCGATTATAAGAAGACAGTCATACATTCTAATTGCACCATTTCTAAATTGCTTTGTTTCGCAGAAAATTCAGTGAAATTCAGTGATCGCTTTGTTGAACATATATATATATATATATATATATATATATACATAAGTATACAATGTGCTCTCCCGGTTACCACCATAATGGCATTATAGCAGCTCGTGAACTTGGGCACACGATGTACGGTTAGGGTTAGGGTTAGGTTCATTTATTGTATATTTATTCATTTATTCATTTATTGTATTATTGATTTATTCATTTATTGTATCATTTATTTATTATAAATCATAAATATATGTATCATATATTTATGATTTTTCATTTGTTCATTTATTGTATTATTAATTCATTTATTGTATATATATAATTGGAATATAAATTCTAGCTAAAATTCATCAAGAGAATACATTGCACACATTGCTCTCTCGATCTAAGCTAATTAACAATTCAAAACACTTCCAAAGTATTACTATTACTCAGTTCTGTGCAAAATACCTTGTCTCCCAGTTTGCTACGCTATCATGTTAAGATATTTAACAAATACTAGTAATTTGTGGATTTACTGTTTTTTTTCTTTTCATCTAACATAAAACCAATTGCGCTTGAAGTTTTCTTGGTGAGAATAAGAAATACGTTTACCGAGAGATTTGCTATTTACAAAACTACAAAATTTGAATTTGAGAATATTATTGCTCCTCTTGAGGAAACAAACGCAAGTGTGAACCTCTTTTAAAAACTAAAACAAATTGTGGTTTGTTTTATAGCATATTGCAACTTATTTTCACATTGCAACTTATTCTCAGGAAGATCATTCATAGAAACGCATATAAAAGGAAACTGTAGAATTGGTAATTAATACAAGTCCTATTGGGAAGCAGATGCCAGAATTTTATTTCCATCATCATATTACTGAAGTCCATACGTTTTCTCACTAAAATTAAACTATATTTTATCATCAATAGATAACATATAAGTTCACGAAATAAGTCAGCGATAGTTAAATAAATAGTTAATAAAAAAGACGACAAAACTTGCAGGATGATTTAAAAAATTGAGCTGTTGGTTGGCTATAGATTATTAACTCTTGCTGCAAAATATCTAGATCAGTTTTGATAAAGTTTAATTGGCTCTCTTAAAAGCTTTCAGAAACTATCAAATATGAAACAGGAAAGCAAAATTTACAATTTGTAACATGTTGTGTTGAATTAACAGGTTACACAGAATTCTATAACCGCATGAGGAACAATTAATATTTCCTGTTTTAAAATTTTCAAAGTGAATGCTTAAGAACCTGAAAGAAACTAATGCTTGTTTTATTTCTTTTCGTACTATCTTTACTCTAGACTAGAAAAAGTTGTTTTCCACGCAAATATTATCATTTTTTAAGATAGCTGTTTCCTGTCAGTGTAGAATCTAAGGACAGGCTGATATGTTATTATGATATTGTGCTAAATATTGCACATTTATAGCATGCTGTGCATGTATCTTTGTCGGCAAGCTTATTCTAACTTGCCATGAACCTTTTGAGTAGATACGCTGATCTAGCTGGATAATTTGAATTTGACTTGCGAAGTTTAAAACACTGAGGTTTTTTGATTGCGAAGTAAAATTTCAGTTGTTCTTTTAGTTTAGTTTTCAGACAATACAGAGAAGGTGCTAAGCTGCTCACAGAGAAGTGCTAAGCTGAAACGGATAAATTGCTTCAAAGCTTCACTGCATTTTCAAAGCTTTAAATCTCAAGCATACCTTCCTGCGTGGGTTTTATCCCTGACTGGCTTGGTGCTGTGGCTGGAGTAAAAACTATTTTAAGATGACATAACTTCTACTACATTTTTAAAAGTTTTTTTTCTTTACTTTTATAAACCAGTTAAGTAAGATAAAAAGCAAATTATTTACTTTTAATGAGATATCTAGGAATCTTTACTAGTAAAGAGCTTGAAAAACATTACCTTGTCACTAAGATTTGTGACCTAAAGCTTGCTTTTATAACACTAAACAGTAACAATAGCTAATTATGAAACTCCAGAACAACTACTATAATAAAAACAAGCAATAGCACAAAGGCAAAAGCCTGTTAATCCTCTTTAAAGCTAATATTTGTGTTTAATTTTTAACGCTAACTTTTGTTATCGCTAATAATCTCGATAGATGATACGCAAATACAATAATTAAACCGGTGAAAAATGACTATAACTTGTTCGTTTTTGATTAGGAAACCATGGTTAATTGTTGGCAGAACTGCAAACAGAACGAAATAGGAAGGTCCAAACTTTGTTATTCATTTGTCCTTTGCATTTGTTCGTACAGGACTTCAAGGCAATGAAACCGATTAATTAGTTTCTTTTTCCTTTTGGTTGGTGAAAAACACAATCGTAGTTTGAATACATTTAGAATTATGTGTTTTGTTAATGTTTGAAGTCTAAATCTACTTGCCTAAAGGTAAATAAATCATAGATGTCTCAATTATTTCAGTCATATGTTCAACCATATGTATTCTATATAGACATGGTTATAAAATGTTGCTAACTTTTTCGAACTTTAAAATTTCTTAATAAAACCAAGTAAACTTTACCTTAAAATAGAAGAATGACATTATTGGTGAACATCTTTAAATGAAGACATTTGTCTATTCGTTTAGCACTTACTGATTCTATCAAAATCTGTTTTGAGTTCATGCGGTGGCATCAGCCAAAACCACATACATGCAGATAATAAAACATTAATTGCTTTATAAAAACGCACATTGCACAGTTAGAAAACTTTGACCACTCCGTTTAAAGCAACATATATTATTAATAAAAGTTCACTCCAGAGTAACTTAAACCAAGTCAAAACAGCCCAATTTGCATTTTGTAGAAAGTGATCCACTCACTGAACAAGTCTTTTTAATTGTACAAACTAACATCTAATGAAATTATCTAAGGCTCTAAACTCTCTTTAGAAACCTGTTGGCATTTTAATATGATAGAACTTCACTGTGTACAAAATGAATCGTAAATTTTCTTTAAATGAAACTTACCAGTTTACAATTTATGAAAACTTTCGTGACTATGGTTCGACAGATTAGGAACTTCAATGCATATTTGAAGATAAGAATCGCATTAGACATCACAATAACGCCAAAAATCGTTGAGAGCGGAAGTTGGGTATAACCTAACTACTTTATGGCTGACAAACAAAAAATAATTAAACAAATCGGAGAACTCAAATATGTTTTCATACAAAAAATGGAATTTCAAAGCATTTCGGTAAGGAAACACACCGTTTTTTAATTTGATTTTAGAAAATATTTTCATTAAAACACGTACGTCATTTGGTGAATGTAATTATTCAAAGTTTGTGCTGTTTTGACACTGAATTGTTGGTTCACACCAATTCTTTATGTTACATAAATGTCTAAGATTTACGGACTTTGTAATCTTGAGATATCCGACACAAGGAAAATTCCTTACAAAGAGATTTCCTGTACATTACTTTTATGTTCAAAAAATAATATTCCAAAATTTGCTTTCTTAAAATAGAAGCTAAAATGAACTGCAATGTATACCAACAATATATCTAAAGTCATACTTGTAATTTTGTATTTTTAAATTTCTTGTCAGTTTTTATATCTTAGCTTGCAGCTTAAATACTTTGTATATAATTTTAAATGAAAGAAAAATGTCAAATGTAAGGTGAAGGTACGAGGTCATTCCAATTTTTAATTTAAGTAATCAAAATTTTAATTAAAAAACTTATTTTAAAATAAAGTTAAATAATGAAACTAATGAACCTAACAGAACTTTAAAAGTAGGACAGAAATGGCTTCAATTCAGTCTTTTGTTGCTCGCCTCTGTTGTCGCAATTGGCGTTGGGAGACTGATTATTTAAGTCTCGCTGTAGCCAAGATAACCCATGACTATGTTCTTACATCTCACAAAAAAGACATCAACCTAACAAATAGATACGAAAATTGTTTTGCTTATACGCATTTCAGTGAAATTTAATAAGGGTATGTGAGTACCCTTTCTATTAGCTCAAACAAAATGTCTGGATAAAAATAACTTGCATGAGCGGCAAGTTTTAATGGAATGTCCAAGTCTGCAACATAAACATCAGTGTTCGTTCAGAGAAAGTAACTTCTTTCAGTTTAACCCTCAAACATTTATCGACAAACGCTTGATCCAATTTTTTATGTAGTTGTATAACAGCAGAACTAGCTAGCTTCTAAATAGTCGAGATGATCAGGCCTGACACAGTCAAAAGGTACTCGATACGTTCAGAGACCAAGTTTCAGAGTGAGGTTTAAAGGGACTTTTGTTTACAAAATTGTTTTCTCATACATAAGTCATCTTATCGAGCTTTCTGTAGATTTAGGAGTCAAAAATCAAAGAGTCAGCGGGAAGTCATGTGTTTTCTGCTTCTTATCAATTTTGAAGGTGATAACAAAGTTCTTAATGCATAAATGTATTTGTTGAAATTATGACAACATTCAATGAAGTTGATATAAATTCAGTTTACCAACTGCCTATGTAAAAATGATAAATAGAAATTTTCTCAGAAAAATCAATTATAAATTACATTAAAGAAGAGATAATAAAAAGAATTGCTTGATCAACAAAGGAAATTGTGGTCAGTATCATTACAAAATGAGAATGAAATAAGTTACAGAACTAGAAACAATACTGATTAATGTCACAAGCCGCGTGTGTTTATTTGACACACAAACCTTACAAAATTTCAATTACTTAAAGTAAAATGATTCCATTATTAACACCTTTGTGATTTCTACTTTGAACTCCCTTGTTGTTGACTTCCATCATTCGATATTTATGAAATTATTCCATTTTTTATACCTCAGTTCCGATGCCTCCAAATCGTGGCTATGCACTGATCGAAAGAATAGTTTATTTTTGCAAAACCTCGCAAACATGATATTTCCTACTTCAATTTACACCACATGAGAAAAAGCAACATTTTCGCCATTGTGCTCAAATTCCAACGTCAGCCCACGATGGCGACACAATGTATAGCTCTTGTCAATTGTTGCTACACTGATTGTTGCAATATCGTACGGGACTTTTTGGCGTTCATGAGTTCCAAAGCCCAAACATGCTGTGGCCAGCCAGTTCTTGTGCTTCTTCTCCTGCAACGCCTCGAATCTTCTACAAGCTAAACGAACAATGTAAAACTCAATCAGTACAAAGATTAAAGAGAGATAATTGACCAAAACAAATAAGAAAAACTCAGACACAATTTAGTAGATTATGGATTGTCATAATCTGAAATTTCAAAAGCCACAGAAATACATCTGATAGAAATTAAAACCCCATTAAGTGAGATCAGAAGGAAAATTTATTGGAGAAACTGATTTAAAATAATCAAATTTGGCAACATTTTCAACCTCTCTGATATTGACAGTAAATAATCATTATACAATTTACTTGTTGCCACGAACAAGTATTCCGATATCATGTTTTACCATTAGAACCTTACGCGTATCTCTAAGATCGCTCAAATTGTGAAAATGGTAAATATTTTAAAAACGTTATGAAAAACCCACAAGTTTCCCTGATATGTGATGAAGTTCCAGAACGCAAACAAACGATCTGTATTATAAACGAGTAAAAATGGAGACCTTAAAAAAACAAAAGACAAGTTAACAACTTCTTAACTTAGCACATGTACTTACAGCATCAAATCCGAAACCATTTTCTTGTGAACGGTTGTTTGACTCTGAGTCGGCCTCGGTTTCTGAAGAGGAAGAGTATTTTCTTTCTAGCTTGGACTCCCCTTGGGTTTCTTCAGATTTTAATATTTTCTCAAGATGCCTAATATAGCTCATTGCAAGCTTCAAGGTTTTTATCTTAGACAATTTAGTGTCTGCTGGAACGTTAGGTATATGGTTTCTCAAGTCTCCAAATGCTGCATTGATATTTTGAGTCCTTCTTCTTTCTTTCTTACTCGTGGTTCCCCGTGGTTTTGCTTTGCGCTTTCGGCTTAGCGTTAAGTCTTGCTCAAGTGTTCCTCCTTTCTGAAGTTGCACATTTTCTGCTGTATCTTCAGTTTTCTCATCAACTGTCTGTGTCTCTTGGTTGGAGTTTTTTTCTTCTGCTGCCATGTTGGATAAATTGGTTGGACTCACAAAGGAAGCAATGTATGACTCAGGAGTTCCTTATTTGAGTCTACTAGATTCTACCATCCCCCCGTTAGTTTATAGTGCTGATATCAAATAGTAACTGAATCACAGAGTTTTACGTTGCTGGAGTTTTATGATACAATTTACGCGCTTCTTTGGTTTTCAGCGGCTTCGCGCTGATATCTCCCGTTGGGACGGCCGCGCGCATGCTTGTATTTGTCCCTAAATGACATTGACTCGATCATTTCCGCTTTGCTTATCTATCTTGACCTCTGTACATCTGTTAATTTCACCTAATCAGTTTATAAAGTCGTTAGGAGTAGCTGCATAAATGAGCAAGTTTTTGCTCAAGACATCTGGTTTTGATTTCCTTAGAAGATTTTCTTTTAAGTAGCAAAGAAGCTCCAACACACAGTTATTTAAGTGTGCTCCAGAGAGTTGACTGGCACAAGGTCAATTTTCAGAGATATGCAACACTGAATTCCGAAGTATCGATCAATGTCCACATTTTGACTTTGATAGGTTTTGCATCATCGTCTCGGACTGTCTTAGTAAGACAATGCATCAGTTAAGAGATCAAAATAGAAACATCAAATAATCAATTAACTTCATTGAACTATTCTATTTTCATTCACAGTAGAGGTATTGCAGTAGTTACATGTAAGCTTTATCAGATGACTTGAAAAATAGGGAAATAAAATTTCATTAGAGAAGACCTTTCTTCGTCAATGTTTATTTTTCACAAACATGTAAGAACAAACAAGCACTTACGCGAAATATATATCAATTTTGAGTACATAATGACCTTTTATTGACGAGCAGATTCTATCCCAAACGGTGTTTTCATCAGTACTGTTGTCATTTTGCATTTGTTAGTCCATGTTCAGGGATGTCTATAAATGGAGCTTGACGTCTATTTCAACTTCAACCTGTTTTGTTTTAAAAAAGATTATTTAATATGTAGCTTGTAAATAACATTCTAACTAAAATACTGAATTCCTCCGAGAAAAATTAAAATTGCTAAGTGATTCGCATATTTAGAGCCAAACAAAAGTTTCTCGAGCGCAGTTAATTTAAGTCATGATGCGATGATAGCCGGATTATACTTCTTTAACTGATTTATATTTTGTGTTAAAAAATGTGTGGGAACATTTTTACAGACTTTCCATTGGAAACTGGTGCGGCAACCAATGAGACATTTCACTATTTCGAAATAATTTACCAAATGTTGATGGAATGACAAACGAAATTAAGACAAATAATAGTAAACATATAAACAAAAATTAAGTAAACAAAGTTAAAGAACCGTCTGCCTCTTAGTTAAAAACATGTGAAGGTCACAGCCGCGGAGTTCAGGACTAATGGACACATCACTCCACAAGTGCTGGGCTGTCAATTGACTTTAGTTGAGATATACTCCAGAACACACCTCCTGCCTGTTACAATGTTGTTCTTTAAAAAATGAACATTTGACCATATGTTGCCTCGGGCGCATCTTCCAAGGTTGAAATTGTTTTCAGCGTTTCTATACGAAAGGTTTAATCTTTTTAAAAATGACGTAAAATTCGGATCTTTGGGTACAGAGCGAAGTCCTTAAAATTACGTTGGAGATCTCGTAAAAATATCAACTGCATCGAATCAAATAAAAATTAAATAAAAACTAAAATTCATTAAAACCGTCCTTGGCTTGGAAATGCACACGTGCTCTTACATCGAAGCCTAAGACCTCATTTTTTACGGTTTTTCTGTAGTAAATCTACGTCAGACAGAAACGCATAATTCACTTTTTTTTAATAAGGTTTTTCTATTACACCGAATTTCTCAAAGTGCAAAATCTTCATAAATCGTTTCACGGCGTTCCATTTTACATAAATAGTGTTCTCGAAATTATAAAAAAGTTGGTTTTTTGTTTGCAGCACGTGTTAGTTTGGATAAGATAATTGTTTTTCTAAACTCTTTAGGGGCTTTATTTTCTTGACGAAACTTTCTTTCGCTCCAAAAGGTTCAAAAACCACAGCTGGTTTGGGGTTATTAGATGGTCCAAGACATTGGTCGATGAAGTTTAGTCTTAAAACCAAGAGGTTAAAAAATCAGAAGGAATGCAGGAAGTTGATATGAATTCCACAAACAAGAAACACGAGAAAAGATGCTGTTGCTGCGAGGCTGCAATACCGTGAAAGTATTTAGAGATTAGAATAACGCAATACTGCGGCAATGAGACCACTTTAAGTAACGTTCCTCCTAAGAAGTTTACTGATTTCAGCAGGGTGCCTGCACAATAAACATTTCCTTCCAAAAGTTGGTAAGGTTCCAGTCTACCGTGCGGGAAGTTTGGGTTTGACTCCCGGCCGCCGGACAAACACTCAGGATTGCTCTACCTTGCTTTTTACCTGCAAATGTCTTCTCGACGTAGATCCAGTCTCGACCGTCTGTCAGATGACCTGAAAGTACTCACAGTTATCCCGGTGCTGTGGTCTGTCTGTTACATCGAGCGCATTTCTCAATATGTGAGCCGCTGTTTCTACTACCTAAAAACCTCAACTGTTGAACCTTGTATTCATTTGTAAAAGCGTTTAGAACATTAAGATAAGCGCTATATAAATGAATATAATTCGTAGATATAAGTAATTCTCGCTAAGAGTTCTTGTGTCTATTCAGTTGATGACAATCAGTTTTTAAATTTGATTATATAAGATGATGAGTATGTTGGTTTGTTGATTGATTTGTTTTGTAATTACTATACTCTATAATGCTTTTGGCACTGGTCGAAAACGTTGTCTTTGATATGTTTGTTATCTACTCACTATGATCAGCACACAATTGGCAAGTCGGTGCAGTAATCTTTGTTTTACAAACATTTTTTCCACTAGAATTTTTTTTAAGAACGTTAGAAGGAAAGCCGAGGCCTAACTAAAAGCATGATTTAACCAGCTCTAAAACTAGATTGAAATGTTTTATCAACCCTGTAAGAACGTTTCAATCAGGGCAACAGTTGTTATTCAACTTACGCATTACGCTGGCGTATCAAACATTTCAAAGAATGGGCGTTTAATCAACAGCAGTGCTACCAACTAAACTGTGTATTTTACAAGAAAAATTGGCAGTTGTGTGAAAAACCTTGCGTATATATCTTCATTCGATAGAAAATGGTATCGTATAGGTAGACAGCCTGGATTCAAATTTTTGTTTTTACAAAAAAGTGTATGTATAAGCCAACAAATGGTTTATTGTATTTTTAAAAAGTGATGTTACGGAGCGTTCAGTTTTTAGGAAAACACTATATCCCAATAGGCGAAACCAGAATCGCTTCCAGCGATGTTTCACGACAGCGGTACTCCTCAAAAATGATAGAAGATTTGTGACTAGTTTTGTCGTCTTTGTGACGTGGGTTGTTTTGCATGACATATATGTTTCTGGTCTCACTCCGTATTACTTGATGCTTCATATCAATGACTGAAGCCATGCATTTGTAATGTCTTTGCTGATACAGATAGCGGACAAAAAGTAAGAAGAATTCCAAAATAGTAAATCAGGCAGTATTATTTTTAAAAAATTCTAATGTACGGGCGTTATTCGCGTGCATGTTTCCATTCGATATCATCGGTACGCTGTACTGTAAAAAAATTGTACAATGTACAATGCAAAAGAGATTTAAATAAATCTGTGCAAATTACGTAAAGATTTGTAGCTTTTGAGTGGATAAAATAAACAATCAAGTCTCTTATTATGGTGGCATGATGTGCAAACTGAGTTCAATGTTTTTATATTTCCTGACAAAGTTTTGCCCATGTGTACAACATAACTTGCTTTGTAATTTTGTTATAAAGATAAATGTGTTATATGTTATTGAAATTAATCACACAAACTTTCTTGTTCACTTTGAAAATAAATTTGTACTCAGGAGTTTTTTTTTAACAAACTCAAATTGTTTGAGCCCTAAGGGTAATTTTGATTCTTTTTGAAAAACCCACTCATGCAAATGATTTCTAAATTGGAGTTGAAGTTGTGTGATTACCAATACAAATGTGGGGGGGGGGGTAGTGTGGGGGTATTGCTGCAGGTCTTGTGTTTCCCTGTGAAAAATAAAAATACAGATGAAGGTACAAAGTATCTGTTATAAAGTTTAACATTTTTAAACTTGTTGCTAATACCTCAATCAGAAAGAGAAAAGTTAGATGTTAGAGTACAAAGTGCAAATAACTTATGTACTGACTAGCTTCGATTAAGTGAGCAGTACGAGCAAAAACACTTGATAGTACTTGAGTATTTGTACTTCATTTTTTCGGTTTTGTTAAATGCCATTTTTTTTTGGCACAGCCTGTGAATCTGCAAGCTTATTAAATAAGATGTTCAGAGAAAACTAAAACAATTTTGAAACTGAAAATAAATTAACTTTTAAAACCTCCATAAGTTCTTTGTAAATAGCCTAAAAATTGTTTTACCAAGGTACAGTACAGCGTACCGATGATATCGAATGAAAACATGCACGCCAATAACGCCCGTACATTAGATTTTTTAAACATAATACTGCCTGATTTACTATTTTGGAATTCTTCTTACTTTTTGTCCGCTATCTGTATCAGCAAAGACATTACAGTTTTATGGCTTCAGTCATTCATATGAAGCATTAAGTAATACGGAGTGAGACCAGAAACATATGTCATGCAAAACAACCCATGACAAAACTAGTCACAAATCTTCTATCATTTTTGAGGAGTACCGCTGTCGTAAAACATCGCTGGAGCGATTCTGGTTTCGCCCATTGGGAAAAAGTGTTTTCCTTCTTATATATCCACGGGTAGCCCAAGCTCCCGTCACGAACGAATACTAATATTGTTGATTTACAAGGGATTATATACGGACTTTTGAACTTTCCATTTTTTACCTTAAATCTCAATAGAATTTAATTAAATGCTCTTAATGTCTTGAAATTATTTCTTTATAATCTCCTGTCTGAGTTTCATCTAATTCCGTGAACGGGTGATGGTAAACGCAACGGAATTAGATGAAACTGAGACAGAAGATTATAAAGAATAGTACCAAGATACTGTGAGTATTACATTCAATTCTATTGAGATTTAAGGTAAAAAATAGAAAGTTCAGAAGTCTCCATATAATCCCTTGTCAATCAACACTAATTAGTATTTGTTCGTGACAGGAGCCTGGGCTACCTGTGATATGTCACCACAAATGGTAGCGGTAAAGCGAGAAGATGAGGGGCATTTGAAGAATGTGTGTTTTTTTGGGGTGGGAAGTTCTACAAGAGGAAACTTAACATATGAACACCAATGTAACTGTTTTTTTAGTTTGTTTAGATTTGTATTAGATTTCCTTTCGGTTATGAAATATATAGTTCTGTGCAACAACTTTTATTAATAAATCGAGTTGTTGGAAAAGTAACTCTGAACTTTTCGGTCAGATAAATATAAATCAACGTACGCTACTTGGAGGTAAAAATGGCTGATCGGAGAATTAGTCAGTTAGGACTTTGAAGTTCACAGTGATAGAAAATTAAGGATCGCCTGCCAAAATAGTTATCTAGTACCTTGGCGGATAAAAAGCTATCTGTCAATTCAGCTAATTACCTGTTCTCCGCCCAGTCTTTACTAGCTGTTTGTGTTGTGTATCAGTAATATATAGCCCGTCTGACTGGGAAAGAAAGAGAAAGTATTGACCGTTTTAAAGTATATTTCGATATGATAAATTCTGTGGACCACATTACTGCGGGCCATCAGCAAATATTTTTGGTATTGAAAACTCAAGTGAAAACCTTAACCGTTATTTGGCAATAAAACTCGAAAATACATAAAACTAAAAGAAAGTGAAAGACTTAAAAATGAATTATTTCCAAAAGATTCTGTACAGCAATTCCAGCAGTCGATATCATAAATGCTACATGCTCTATTTAGCGCGATTTGTCCAACAATACTGTTCGCTTCATCGTTATGCAAATTCCTTTCTTTTTCGTTTTGTTAAGTTAAACGAAGTTTACACTTGATTGACATCTATTACAGCAATATAACAAAGGACAGGAAACCCTTCAACCGCTGACTGCAACATAACAAATCATGATTGGCTGTAGGCTGTAAATGAGTTGTCAATTACTATCAGTGAGACTACCGCTTTCTGGCGGGATAATTTCGCTAAATTTACTCCAATGTTTGAAAACAAGTGAAATTTTTATATTGTCATTATTGTAAGCGTCTTAAAATAAAATCTGTTTGTTTTTTTCAAATCAAATGACTCTGAACTTTGCGCTGACTCTTAATTGAAAATGTTGATTTGAAATTTGCAGAGTTATCAGATCTCTGTCAGTCTTTTGTTACAATATTTTGTCTGTTAAAACTTTCTAAATAAAAGCGGTCGTCTCTCTTTTCTCTTCTGTCATCTTCGACCAATGACTGCGCAGTTGCGAGGTCGTAAATCAGAGCTTTTATTCACGTGACTTGAGCAAAGGATTTGATTGGAGCATCTTATCCGTGTCCACAAAGTAGCTTCGAATCCAGGTGGTTGTGGAATGAGTACTGTATTGTGCTTTCGTCTGAGATTTGCTTGAATTTTGGAGTTGCTTCAACTCGATACACTCGCTTTTCATTAATCAAATGTGGGAATTAAGGAGAACGTAGCATAGAATGAAAGTTCAAGCATTTGTTTGCTTGTTTTGTGCGTGGTGTAAACTATGTTTCGGTGAGTAGCGATCTCTTGTTGTTTCTGCTAGTGTTTAGCGATCATATGATATTGATATCTCTGGATCATAGGGGGTGATGATTCTGTGTTTCTCAAATCTCTTCTAGCAGTTATTTTGAACTGAAGTTAAAATGGCTGATTTCAGTTTTATCCAACAAGTCAGTGCGAGTTGGTTGTGTTTCACAAATGGTGTAAAATAGCTGCTTCAACTACACTCGACGTAATTTCGCTGAACATTCCACCATTTTGTCTGGCACATTTGACTGAAGAACCTAAGATTTAAGCCCGTAATAGAATAAGACATGTTCGTTTTAATGTAATGAATCGCAGATAAAAGTACTTAGTTATTCTACAAAAGTTGAAATAGATTCGAACTCAACTGATGCGTTCTATATCATAGTACCGTCGAAGTCCAACTACCACTAACAACAACAAACCTTCCAAGTTGGCAGCAATTACTTGAACCTACTGCACGTGGGGCGTTCAGTTTGCTTGTTTATATCAAATAGATTATTTTCCAAAATTAATAGTATTATATTGACTATGTTGTGTTGTGTTGGCAGAATGGCTTATTTGAGTAAAAGATTGTTAAGAAAAGCAATCTAATTTAAGTTCCAACCAACTTAACATCAGCAGCTATACTGAAGTGAGTATGTAGTTTACGATCGGAATTACGCGAAATTATGAAGAACTGTGCCTTTATATGACAGTTAATGCAGTTGATATCATCGTTAATTCCACTTAACTTTTTGTAAAAAAAATTTTATCGAATGTATGAAACTTACCTCGTTTGAGATGTTTGTTAATGGAATGTTTAGCAAATCCTCGTGGAACATGGATAGAAAATATGTTTTCTCATCTGTATCTAGACCTTGTCATGTTCCGCTTATTAACCTGATCTAGTAAACGAATTCTACTGTGTGTAAGAAAAAACATTTTCTCACAACTTTACATTGTAGATGGTACACGATCGCAACCTCGAGCTGTTACATTTTTTTTGTCCCAGCTTTCCACAAGTTATGCTATGATTGTTGTCAATGATTCACTGATTTCCCTTTGTTATATCTTCACAGCTATGTCACCTACATTGCTCTATGCTAATCGAAAGGACCTTCGGATTCTACGAACTGTTAATCGCAAGAAAAACGAAACGATTATTGTTGATGGTCTCGAGGACGCTATCGCTTTGGATTACTATTATCAGGGTCAGTATGTGTTTTGGACTGACGTGAGTTCGGCAAAAATCAAACGGACTCATTTAAGAAGTAAAAGAACTGAAACTGTTGCCTCACTTGGTTTGGATCGGCCAGAAGGTTTAGCCGTCGATTGGATCGGTGAAAAGCTTTACTGGACAGATTCAGAAACGAATCGAATTGAAGTTTCAAATCTTGATGGGACACTTAGGAAAGTGTTGTTTTGGAGGAACGTGGATCAGCCAAGAGCGATATCACTGGACCCACTTTCAGGGTAAGTCTTTCATAAATTTCCAGTTTTTGATGTTATATAGATGATATATCTGTTGATAGCAGAGAGTAGAAACTCGATTTCAGATTTCATTGATAAATGTCGTGACATTTCTGGGCTGTTGAATGGTTTCCATACTTTTCCTTTTAGGTGTTTTAAACGTTTTTAAAGATTTTCAAACCTTTTTTGTATCAAAAGATATTAATTCAATCCCATAAGCTGCTTTGAAAATCAAAGTTTCCTGTTATTGTCTTTTAATTATATTTGGCAATTAAGAATACATTAGATTTTTGTGCTAATGATTAGAGAATGTGAATAGCTTTAGCTTTAGAGGAGAGAGGAAGTTAATTTATATATCATCAAATCCTAACAGAGTGTTTTCTAAGATTTGTTTTATACAAATGTGTTCTGACCTCAAGTATATGACAGTGTTTGTTTAATATATGCTTTTTAGACTTTACAATATCTATTAGCACCTCTTAAAAATATTAAGTGTTGGATCTGGCCAGAAGAGGGAAAAAAAATGTACGGTGTTTAGTTCAATGGTATTGTACAGCTTCAAACAGAAGATATACTAACATGTTTGTCAAATTCACTTCTGTTTTATTTACATAATAAATTTTTTTAAAGAACCTGTTAAAATGCCATAAAAATTTCAAACCTTTGTAATAAGGTTTTCAATAAATGCTATACATAGTTTTGCGTATTAAAAATATATTAGATAATCTAATTCTTTAAGAGTTTATATTTTATTTTTATAATGACAATTGGAAATGGTTGAGGAGATGATGATTCAATTTATCATCAGTCTGATCCCTGTCAATGGAGGTGGCCAGATTTGCCTCATTGTCATTGCTATATAATTTGTCAAAAGAACTATTGTAAACTAAATGTCATCCTAGATTTTTTTTCTTCAACTAGTTGAAATTTGGAGAAAAATGTTAAGCAATCTTCACTTTGACTTTGTGACATGCTATTAATATAAACAGTTACTAGAAGGTTAAATTTATATAACTTAAAAATCCTTCATGTTGTGAAGAGTGCAATGATTGACTAGATTCTCCATTTTAAACATTTTACTCTGTCAGTGTAAGCAGTCAAGTAAAAATGATATTAAAAAGATATTTCTGCTTTCTGTGAATGTTCTGATTGGTTTCCTGATATTGACTGATCATCTGCTTGTTTATTATTTATTGAATGAACAAAAATAGAAATAGACACTGATGATATTTTTGACATTAACCCTTCATTTTCACTTTGAAGAAGATGTAAGGTCTGAAATGTCAGTTTTTACTTGTATTTTTTAATGGTGTATCTAACTTAAATATTTTTATCTATAACTGTTTCTTTAGAAAGACTAACTTAGCTTTTAGTCATCATGATTATTGAACATTTTGACCTGAAACTAAATTTTTGTTTCATACATTCTAAAACAGTGAACATTTGTATTCTTTGTTCTTTGTTTTATAGTCACATAAATACTCTGTTTAAATAATATATAATTTTTTTATTAAAAAGTTGAAAAAAACTTTACGGATGTCACATGTTAAAATATAAAGACATTAACGTTTCTGGTGAAAGCCTTCATTTGCACGAGAAAGTTTTAAAACTAGTAGCATAAATGCATTATTTACATTTGAATTAGTACACAAAATAATTTTTTTATGGTTTTGTACTGATTTTATTTGTATAAACTAATCAAAGATGGTTTTCCTGCGGTTTAGAAATTACTATAATTATACTGCTTTTTTCATTTGATTTTATAATTTAAAATAATATATCTTTGTTACATACCTAGCAGCAGGTTGAAATGATGCCTGTGTGATTATTAGTGTAATTTTCAAATGTTGACTTCGTAGTCAAAGATGTTGTTTCAGGAATAAAATTGTTATGCTCATGTGTATCGGCCTTGTAATGAAATTTGACTTGAATGTTTGCTATTTAAGATCAGTATTAACATAATTAGTATTAACAGATATATTTAAATATTAACATTTAAACCTTTATCCTGTGATTGGATGATATAGAAATAGCTGATGGGTAAGTTCTATTCTACACACAGCTCTACAAGCTACTGCTTAACTTGTCAATCTTGCTTCTTTGGTTTGGCTGTCTTGTTGGTAATCAAAAAGTCCAGTGATATTATGTGTTTAGAAAACAAGACCTGAATGGCTTAGTTCTGTTTTATTAAACTGAATAGAAATCACAGAATGATGTCATGCAATGCAAGAAAAGTTTTTCAGAAGGATGGAATTGAAGTTATTTTCTAAAAGGGATAGATAGTATCCCTTGTGTTTCTAGACAATGATATAAAATGCTGTGATGTGTAGAACGTATGAAAAGCAGAGAGAAAACTCAGCTTTGTCTTGTTTTCCCTCAACACTATTCTTATGTTCTGTAAGTCACAGTGTTTTATATTATTGTCTAGAAACATGCACGATGCTGTTTTATTTCCTCAATTTACTGTTTTTGTTCTGAGAGTATTTGGTTGATTGTAACAAATTTTTCTAACACTTTGGCATTGTAGTAATGTTGGAGCTGACATTTCAAGTGTTTTACAACCCTTTGTTTGTAACAGTTGTTTCAGCAAAGTGATGACATTTGAACTGTCAGACCCTTTTTTAAGTTACAACTCCACTATATAGTCAGAAAAATAATAAAATGAGAAGAAGTTACATCAATTATAATTCAATATGACCAAAAGCTTAATGAGGTTGTCATAGTTAGTTACTTTTTTGGATTGTTATGATTTAGATTTTCTGGTCTTCTTTTTCATAGGTTCATGTTCTGGACAGACTGGGGTGAAGTGCCTAAAATAGAGCGAGCAGATATGGACAGTGCAAATAGAACTCTTTTAGTAAACAAGGAGATTTACTGGCCAAATGGGTTAACTATAGACTATAAAGATAAGAGAGTTTATTGGACAGATGCTAAGTTGAATTATATTGCACGAATTCAATATGATGGAACAGACCGTCAAAAAATATTGGGAGGAACTCTCCCACATCCTTTTGGTTTGTCACAGTTCAACAACCGATTGTATTGGACAGATTGGACAACACACTCTATACACACTTGTAATAAAAATACTGGACATGGAGAAACAGTAGTGCAGTCTAAAATATTTTCTCCAATGGGGATTCAAGTATATGAACCATCAGTACAACAAATGCCAACAGGTATTGCAACATTATTGCATGTCATTAGTCTGCTTGAGGAAAACCTGTGGTTTAAGGGTTTGGTTTAATCAAGAATCTGAAAAAGCACCACAGAGCTTTTTGTTACAGTTTTTCTATAATAATGGAAGAAACTGAGATATAAGTGTACATAATTTGTTTTAAAGTGTTAAGACTTGCATATCATTAATTAAGGGAAAAAATTAAACTGTTGAAAGTTTGAGTTGAAAAGAGCTATTAAGTTTTAGAGGCAGTAGTTGGACATTGTGCTGTTGATTTTAGAGAGATAAAACAAAACATACTGTTGCCGGTTTAATCATTTTGCACTGTATTTTTAATTTTACATACTGTAGTCTCAAACTGATTGATTTTTACTGAAATGTGAACTTTATTCAAATTTTTGATAAGAGTTTAAAATACATGTTCTTTTTTCAAAATATAATTTAACAAAATATATACATATTTTGATTTAAAATGGCTATAGCAACCTTGAGCCAAGGATGAAAATATAAATAAATAAAAGTTTAAAATACTAATTACTTATTTTTTCCAATTTCATTGGTAATTTCTATGTCAATCCAGCTGGAATCTTATTTTAATGTCCTGGATCCTCTTAGGCACAAAATTTAAATGATATCTTTGTTCTTATCCAGTGGATAACTTTACAGTAATCCAGTTGTTTCTTCTTGGATAGTTTCAAGGCAAGTTCTTCAATAAAGCATTCTGTTTCTCTACCACTTCCACCTTACAATGTGAATACCTAGGGGCTGAAGGAACCGTGCTCCACTTCTATCATTTGTTGGTTGTATTGCCGTTTTTCTCCTTTTTGTTGCTTGTAAGGGCCTTGTCCAGTTTCTGGTTAAGGTGGCGCTTTGAGTATGGGTTAAAAACCCTAACATCAAAAAATGCACATTGCCCCCTTTACAAAAAACCATGTGCACTGATATCGAAACAGGCCACATCTGTAGAGTTGGCAGTGTTCGTTAGGGCTTCTCCAGTCAGGGTCTGAAAGTGTGGTTCAACCTCATCATCATGGCATATGTCATTGAGAAGAGATGTGAACAGGTATCATACATCATTGTGCCTCCTAAGTACAAAACCACCCTTCATACATGTACACAACATTGCATGATCAACATTGAATTACTTGCCACAGGGACACAAGGATGGAAGGTACTTTGGTGTCCAATGGTACCTTAGGCTGAGCACATCATAAAATTCTCACTTGTTGAGGTTTAAGCTTTCTGATTTTAATGGTAGTGTTGTCGGCCAGCTTGAGGCACCCTTCATCATAGCAAGATCATTAGCTCTAAGTTGTTGTGTCATCATCTTCTCACAGAGCTTCTGTAAGGTGGTGCTATTCTGTTCTTCTCTAGTATTGACAATCTTCCTTCTTGAGGTCCTGAATTGTTCACTATCTATCAGGGGAGTGCTGTCTTGATTGTTGATGTGTGTAACAAGCTGCTGTGTAAGCTCAGCAATTTCCTTAAAGATTGGTATCGCATATCCACCTTTCTTCACTGGTAAGGAGAGCAGAAGTTGTTCATCAGCAGAACAAATGTGACCACGAGTAATTGCTGGAATTAATATATTATCAATTAATGTGTCTACTCGCGTCAGGTGCTGCTTGATATTTGGCATCGTTCTAATATGGTACATCATTTTATGTTTGAATCCACTCACAAATGCTGCATACATGGCCTGTGGCTCTATCTTTCCAGTCTTCAACAAGATTGTCAGTTGGTTACACCATGAGCTTGTCAATTCTTCAGCATATCACCAAAATCTGGTTTCCTTCCCAATGTAGCCAAGGTATTTTCTTCCTTCTGTTGTGATATTAATACTGGTATCTCCAAATACGTGTCATGCTTTCTTCTGTACTATTGGTTTTATGACCAGCCATGACTTTGCTGCATTTGGGTTATACCCCAACTTAGGGCCAAATGAAACAATATTATCCCACCAGCGTTGCAGTTCTAGTAGTTCACGTGTACAACCCAGATCGACTGCAAAGCATATATATTTCATTTTTTAAAACCTCTAGAGTTACATGTTTGATTATTTCTAAATTGACTGATTGGTTTTCTTGGTAAGTGTAGCCACATATGAAAACAATACATGCTACATTATTTTGTGACCTCAAATTATGAAACAGGAAGAGTAAGTGAACCATTTCCTCAATGTATATCAAGCTTTACTAATTATCTTCTTTTTCACCTCATCAGCATGTTTGCTAGCTATTTCATTTTTATGCAGCTTACTAAATAAGGCTATTAAACCAGCTGTCCATGCTATAGCTGCTAACATTAGAGCTTACTATAGTTTATTGCTTTGCTTGCTACAAATTTGACCTTACCAAAATGAATAAAAATGTTTGTAGAAAGATATCTAGACAGATTCTCAAACACATGACTTGTAAGCTGGCCATAAAATACATAGTATTGTTTTAATGATAAAAGTATTCTGATAGAGTTACTAAGGACAATCTTAAGGAGTTATGCTCATGCTATTAAAGTGTTAAGCAATTTATTCATTCTGCTCAGCTTGGTTTTATTGTTCTTTGTATGCTTGGCTGTTCTTTTGCCATTTGATAAATGAAATTAAAATATTATTTAACTTGAAGTTTCCCATTTCAGGTGCCAGGAAGTGCAGTGAGGATAATGGAGGTTGTAGTGATCTGTGTCTCATTTCACCAAGGAGGTGGACCTGTGCTTGTCCAACTGGTATAAAACTGAAAGCAGACAACAAGACTTGTGAGAAAGGTCGGTGTTTTTATGCCATTGAAAATGGACATGTAACAGCTACTACTTAAACATTAATATTATTTTTATCACTGTAAGGTTTATAAAGGGAAACAGTTGTTACAGTACAGTCTGCAGGTAATGTCAAAGTCTGAGCGTTCAATATTAATTACTTACTGTTCAAGGATTTTCAACCAATATCATAGAAAAGAAGGATATTTTAAGTATGATGAAATTACTAGCATTTTATTGTTGTACTGCCATTGTAATCATTTAAGTATATCAATATAGCTAATGTTTGTCATACTGGTGCTGAAAGGATAAAACCAACTTCCTGCAGTCCTTACCTGCATGATAAAAGTTTTAGAATCAGTAAAGAACATATTTAAGCAATTTATAAATTAGGGGAGAAATGGCTTAGGCATGAGGCAAAACAACCTATGATTTGGGGCTAAATTAGAGTGAAACAGATACAGTGTGAAACAACTTATCACTGAATAAATCACCAGGGATCTAATTTAGTACCCAGTGGTACACTTGAAGGTACTGAGCTCCATTCTGAGTAGTATCCCTGTGTATGCTTGATTCTCTAATACCAGTTGGTAAAAAACTTAGTTAATATATAATTATTGTATATAAAGGCATGGGGCAGAAATCAAAAAGGACTAAAGTTTCATCTTTACAAGCCTGTTTTGTGATAAACTCACTTTTCAGGGAATTTTAATGAGGAGAATATACTGTATATGCAACCATTGTATTTATATTTATTTACAACATTTACATACTTTACATAATTAATAAGTTCATTCAGCAGTATTCAGCAGTTACTTTGTTTCTGTAGCAGCATGAAGGTACAACATCATTCACTCAACAAATGCAATGGACCTGTATCTTCATGCCACCACTGACACAATTACTTCATAACAGCTGAATAAACACTTAATTTATTAATTATAAAATTAAAGTCTTTTTGATTTTTTCCTCATGCTTATATATCTTGGTCTACTTCCATGTATAGAGCACAGCACCATGGAGAAATTGAAATACAAACTCCCTAATTAATTATATATACATATAGGTTAATTTCCATTTTGTTTTGATTTATTTCAGGACCACAGAAATTTCTCCTCCTAGTTAGAAGAAAGGACATTCGTCGGATTTCTCTTGATACTGAAGATCATACAGATGTGGTCTTACCTTTGACAGGAATTGGACATGCAATATTCATTGACTTTGATCCAGTTGATCAGTTTATATACTGGACTGATACTGATGATGAGAGATCAGAGATCAAGAGAGCTAGAATGGATGGGACTGGTGCTGAAGTTGTAGCATCAGTAGAAGTACAGTTACCTGAAGGTGTTGCTGTAGACTGGATCTCTCGAAATTTGTATTGGACAGACGCTGGTATGGACAAAATAGAAGTAAGCCGGCTGAATGGGTCATCTAGAAGAGTACTGATATCAGCTGGACTAGATGAGCCTAGAGCAATTGCTGTTGATCCTAATAATGGGTGAGTGCAACTAGTTTCAGTATATTCTGCAGTATGTCCGTGGTTGAATTAAGGGTTAGTCTTCATTTTTAGCATTATACTAAAAACAGCTTAATCTAAATCTTTGGAAATGAGTTGTACACACACCTATTTTTTGTTACTGACAGTAATGTTAAGAACTTTGTATATAAGAGTAATAACTCAGTGTCAAAGTTCAAATGAAGTTGGCACTGAATAATTTTTAAAATTTTAAATGTTAAAAGCTTTGACTGTGTAGTGCCAAAACAATTATGACATTGAAAATGTACACCAACTGCTTACCCATTTAGCAACAAAAGTGTAAAGGTTAAAGTAGTTTGGTATGGAGGAGGTATGTTTTGAGGAGGAATGTTTTGCATGTTTTGAGAAAAGCATTGGAGTTTGAAGTGAAGGGCAAGAGGAAGCTAGGACGACCAAAGAAGACGTGGAAGATGCAAGTGGAGAAGGAGAGCAAGAGTGTTGGTTTGGAATAGGAGAATGCCATGAATTGAGCAAGGTGGAGGGGGGGGGGGGTTTGCTGTTAAATTGGGGTAAATCCGGCCACTCCCATTTACAGGGATAAACCGGGATCAAAATTGGATTGATGATGATGAAGATGGATACTTGTAAAATGTGTTTTTGTATGCCATTTATGCATTCTTTTGTTTTCACAAAATTGACGCACTTGCAAAGCCTCGCTGTTCGTTTAGTGAAAACAAACCCCTGAATAAATATCGTACATCAGCACTTTCCATGAAGAAATCCAAATATTCAGTGCAGCACTTGGGCATTATTTGGGCAGTATATAGGCAGCATTTAAGCAGTCTTTAGGCGGCATAGGGCAGCATTTAGGCAGCATTTCATGCTCTCGTGTATGGCGTCGGGCAGCATAAACGTCTTCATTTTACGAAAACAAAATATGACAGAGATGTATACCAGTAGCGTGTGCACAGCCATTGTGGTTGGTTGAACTCATCAACCTTCAATACTGCTTTATATTTTAGCTTGAACTGTTAGTAATAGTAAACTGCCAGTTAAACTAGCTTTTAGAGAAGAAGAATGCCTGCCATTTTGTTAGTCAGATTTTAAGTTCTGTATGATATCATCAATGACTGCAGCAATTTTGTTTATAAAGGTACCTTTATTGGACGGATTGGGGAAGAAATCCAAAAATAGAAAAGTCTGAACTTGATGGAACACACAGGAGAGTGATTGTCAACACATCCATTCACTGGCCAAATGGTCTGGCCATAGATTACAAGGCACAAAGGATTTATTGGGCTGATGCCAAACTGGATAAAATTGAAGTCATGAAATACAATGGAACAGGGCGTAAAATCATTCTTGGAAAGGACATTCCTCATGTGTTTGGGTTCAGTATTTGTGGGGATAATATTTACTGGTCAGACTGGCTAAAGCGAACAGTATATGTTATTAAAAAGAAGGACAGTGAACACCGACAAACAATTGTTGAGAACTTGCCTGATTTGATGGGGCTGAAGGCAGTAGATGCCAAGATGAAACGTGGTAAGGTCCTTCTTGCTGTATTAAGGGTTTAGGAATTTTACATTAACCTTAAGACGATGAAAATAGATTATTTTGTTTTTACTATGGGTGGTTTGCATGTGACATCATCAAAATTCTAACTTCAAAACTATGAACTCTATGCAGTTCCATGTGGTTTAGTTACGTTTTATGGCTACCCACAACAAGTTTTAACATGAAATCTCGTTGTTTTCATTCATGTGTCCCGGAGATTTCAGTAAAGTGATTGAGTCATGCAGCATCAGTCATGTAAATTGAAGAGTCAAATTTGTGCATTATTTCATTGTTCCACCTTCTAACAAAAATCAAGAGAAAATCAATGAATATGTATGTTTATCAGTGACGTTTTGGTCAATATTCTTCGTAATTGTTGGATTTTGCAAAACCTCATAAATTAGCCGCCATAATGGTGAACCACCAAGATGCATTAATATTGCAGCACCATACAATTTATTATACACACAGTGCATATTCAGTCGCTTATGTTTCAGTTGAAAATTATCTTATCTGGCTAAAATTTGGTCAAGTTGCAAAATTTTTAGTCCTCTATCAGAAAAACATTTTAATTTAGAGTGAAAGTTATATACTGATTTTATGAATATTTCTAGCTGTCAGTGTTGATTTAAAGAAGGTTTGTATGGGCTCTTGAAATTGCAAAAATGCAAAAACTGTGAGATTTATGTTAATGTGAAAAGCTAAAGACCCTCTGCAAAACCTGCAAATAATGAAAAAACTGAGATTGATGTTAATGAGAAAATATGAAGACCCTCTGCAAAATCTGCAAAAAATGGAAAATCTATGAGATTAATGTAAATGACAAAAGCAGAATTCCACCTTCTATCCAGAACCCAGAATAAAACCTGATAAACCTGGAAAACCCTAGAATTTCCAGGTTTTCCAGGTTTTTCCAACCGGGTTTTCTGGGATTTTCCGTAAAATATTTTCACTTAAAAACAGTTTTAGCTGAAAAATCCCAGAAAACCCAGAACACTTTTTGAGGAAAAACCTGGCAATCCTAGATTAGAAATTTATGTGTGGACACTTTTCTGGGAAAACCTGGAAAACCCAGAATGGTGATTTTTTTTTTAGCAAAACCATTTAATATCATTGACTGAACATTACAAAACATATAATAAAATTAATTATTCAGTTTAATTTGCCGCTTGTGGTCAGTTTTGGGAACTGGCCATGAAACTCAAAAAATAGCTGTTCCAAACTTTAGTAGGCGACAAAAGGACACACATGCTGTTGCTGGTTTCAGGATTTTAATATAGATTTTACACAATCGATAGTCGCAATCTGAAGATTTGTCCAGAAACAGTCTTGAAAATGTGTCCTTGAATTACATTTTTTGCAGTGTAAGACATGAACTGTAACTTAACATATAACAGCAAAAGGACATGCCATTAGTTGTCTGCTCACGCATGTGCGTTCCACAGGGAACCCAGAAGTACAAACAAACTAACCGGAACATCACCCCAACGCAATGGGGGAATCCCCATTACTGTAACACTGTTCACTGTAGTCCTTCTATAGTGTATACCACTGATATCTTTGTAACTGGGCGCTTGTAGACACCATCATTTGTGCGAACATTATCTTTTCTCACTAGATCATCGTTTTCTGGAAATATTTCTTCGATTACACCGGTGTTCCATTTTCCACGTACATCATTATCTTCTTTAATGAATACAACAAAACCACCAACTTGGGCATTGCAGTTCTTTGTGTGCCACTTTTTTCTTTGGTTAAGGGTGGGTAATACATCTCTGGACCAAAGCTTCCAGAATGAGTTAACGATTCGCTGACAAAACTCAAAGCGATGTCTTGGATTCGTTGTTTCACGGAATGGACCTTGAGGGATCCGACTCGAACAACGTCCAAGGAGTATGTCATTCGGACACAGGTATGATCCATCATTTGGATCATTTGGGATTCTTCCAATTGGAAGTTGAGTTACTAAGCTGGCAGCTTCTAACAAACAAGTGTGTAGCTCAAATGGAGTAAGGACTGTGTCTCCAGTGGCTTTCTTTAATCTCTCTTAACACTTTTGACCATTGACTCAGCGCACCCATTTTGATGAGGGGCAAGTGGAGTAATGAACTGTCATGTTGTACCTCTGTCTGCACAGTACCCTTTCAGCTGATTAACATCCCATCCTTCAATCATCTCACACAGTTCTCGATCAGCTCCAACCATCCCTTTTCCGTTGTCTGATAATAACAGTTTAGGATAACCTCGTTGAGCAAAGAATCGTCTTAGTACTTGAAGTAGCTTCGGTAGCAACTTCACAGTGGACAGCTTGTGTGTTTAAACAAGTGAAAATGACCTCGGTAATGTTTTGTTGTCTTGTTTCGACCAACTTTTACTTTGACAGGACCAAAGTAGTTGCATGATGTATACAAGAATGGTAGGGTAAATGGCTGCTGTCTGCATTGTGGTAGATCTGCCATGAACTGACTTGACAACTTGGCTTTAAACTTTCTACAGAAGGTACATTGTCGTTTCACTTTCTCGGAAATGCTATTTCCTTTTACAATCCAGAAATTCTTTCACTTTGGCTGTCGTTGTTGCAACACCTGGATGCCCATACTGATTTATATCTGGCGTAATGAGTGTTGAAATCCAATGATTTTATGGCAGTAGTATGGCATGACTTTGGTCATAAATTATGATGTTAGACTAGGATCTACTCATCCCCCAACTCTGATAATTCCATTTCCATCCTTGAATGGTGTAAGGGCTGACAATTCTCTTTTCTCAATTCTATTGTGGATACTTAACTGTGCTCTTCGAATCCAGTATTCCTCTGCCTCAGGAAGTTCTTCTGATGACAATGGACCAATCCTCTTTTTGTCATTGATTGATTTTTTACAACTCTGGATGAATCGCAGCACATAGGCTATTACTCTCAGGAGTCGCTTCCATGTAGAAAAGTCTTCACATTTAATGATTGGCTGTTGGACTGTTACTGCATGAGCAATGGTAACCTTTCTTCTCTCTAGTCCTGATTCTAAAAAAAGGCTCTAAAAAAAGTTCTAGCGGCAAACTTGAGGAAAAACTGGTAAACAAGTCATTCCTAAGGAGTTTTGGGCGCTGATTATGAATATCTTGTTTACCAAGCGTGATTTTGCGTTTTAAGGGTGAAAAATTAGCATAATAGCATGGAAACGAGGCTTTTTTAGTCTTCCGCCGTTTGTGTTGTTTATAAAAGTTAAACTCGCGATATTAAGACCTAAAACTGTTTTACACTTCCCTTGCCACATACAAATGGTTAAATCAGTAATACTACATGACCTATTATTACCATATTTTCATTGAAACGATACTTTACGGACCAAAATTAGTAAAATGATTGTAACAATTTTCTTGTGTTTTGAACGGGAAGCGTGTAATGTAAGTTGCAATTTCATGTAAAATTAACAAAAAGTTTTCTAAAATTTAAAATAATTTGTTTTGCTTCGTTTGTAAAAAAAATAATTAATTTTCTATATATTAATACTTTATATCCCAATTGAAGCCGCTGGTTGTTACAGACTGCGCTAATTGAGCTGTGACGGGCGGGAATTTCCACTTAGTTCCAGACGTGTTGTGACACGTTCATTGCATTTGAGTGTAAGCCTCGTGAAATTATTTGGAAATGCTACAGCTTCGACTTCAATAGAGTGAGTTTGTGTTTTTACACCCAAACTTTTTTTGATTTAGAAACCTTCAAGTTTCCCTTGAATATTATACAAGGAAGTCCCTATTCATTCGGCTCATGAGTTCTAAAAATTAATATTTGTTCAACAACAACAACGAAGTATAACCTTTCGTTAATATAGTACCTTAGAATTATTGTCTGAATTATGAATGAGCGTGCTAGTTTAAAGCGATCAACTCCAGCACCTTCCTACGAAAACTGTATTATCTGCCAGAAATTTAAACGAGATACGCTTTACAAGGCTTCAACGCAAGGCCTAAACTCGCTTAGACAGTCCGCGGAGGAAAGAAGAAAATGCCGCGATGTTGATAACACAGACAAAATTGACAAGATTGTAAATGCCTTAGAAACGGAGAATCAAGAGAAATTGCACTGGCATAAGAGCTGTTTTGCCGTTTTTACCGACAAAGGTAAAATAAGTAGATTGAAAGCCGCGTTACGATCATCCAGTTTAGCAGAGACACAACTAACGACAAGCGCAGGACTTCGAAGCAGGACTGCCACATGCGACTGGAAATTGTGTCTTTTTTGTCAAAAAGAGGAACGCAAAAAAGAAACATTGTGCTCGGTAACTACATTTAGAGTCAGTCAGCAAATAATTGAAGAAGCGAAGTTTGATCATAATCTTTCTGTACGTGTAGCAGGTGTAAGCGATCTAATGGCAGCTGAGGGTAAGTATCACCCAAACTGCTATAAGAAGTTCTTAAGAGACGTTTCACGCTCAAGGGGGGAGAGGTCTGATAAGACAGTTACTCTGGTGTGGCTTATTAATGACTTGAAAAGGGCGGCAGCTAAAGGTCACATTTTGGAGCTGAATGAAGTTTTCCATCGTTACTGCTCTCTTGCTGCAGAAAGTAGTATTGAAGTCCCAGCGTCGTTTCGCAGTCGTATTTCCACGTTTAAAGAACATATTGAACCACACATTTCTGATATTTACGAGTTCATTAAAATGAAAAACGAAGACATTA
Source organism: Zoanthus gigantus (assembly GCA_025331005.2). Taxonomy (NCBI): domain Eukaryota; kingdom Metazoa; phylum Cnidaria; class Anthozoa; order Zoantharia; family Zoanthidae; genus Zoanthus; species Zoanthus gigantus. Next base: position 2,202 of record JAOBBB020247137.1, on the reverse strand, counting down.
CAGAGCGTAAAACTGTTCTGGTACCTACAAAATTTTTGCACATTCCAGTGTCTCAACTATTGAGTAGAGGAACTGACGCCGACAATGATGATGAGTGTCCGATACCAACGTTTAAGACTGATGAACAAGACGATTTCCTTTCAATGGTGCATGTAGCATTAATGCTTCGCTCAGATATTTTAAACCATCCTGCACACACAGGCCTTAGTGTTTCTGAAGAGGATGCAATTGCATGCGTTCCGGAACGCTTGTACATGTTTATAAAACTTTTGCTTGGTGGCCACGCCCTTCTCGAAAGTGATGCTGAAAGCACAAAAAATGTCACGGATGATGAGATGGAATATTCTGATGATGAAGGCGAATGCGATACCGATACAGGTGTTGCAGAGAGGAGAAACGGAGAGCAATTAGTAGAGCACTGTAAAAAAAATGATCAGAACGTGGAGACAAGGGTACTTAGTATTGCACAGGACTTGGTGTTTACAGTAAATGGAGAAAAAAAATGGACGCCCAAGCATATTGGGCTTGGGGCGAGCTTGCACCAGGCGACAAGGTCGAAGAAGCTAGTGGAATTGTTTCACAGCGCAGGCCACACTATAAGCTATAAAGATATCCTTCGAGTCGACACCGCACTTGCCACTCATACATTATCATCGATGGATGGAGAAACGGGAGCTGTCATCCCTCCTAATCTAGCTGAGGGACGCTTTATTCACTTTTCCGCAGATAATATCGATATAAACGAGGGAACACTTGACGGACAAAAAACATTTCACGCGACCCAAATTGCAGCTTGGCAAAGAGGTCCAGAGCCAGTTGATATCTTAGAGAGTATTTTTCCATCAAAGCAGACTTCTCTCGACGTCCCAGAAGAGATGAACACGATCTTCCCTTCTTATGTCCGGGAAGGAAGTGCTGAGCCAATATTTAAACAAGACGTCCGCGAGGAATGGTTTCAACAGAAAGTCGGCGATTGCCGTGCAGCGCAGAGGGGGATTGCGACGGACATGGTGTTTCATATACTGCGGCAGAATCAGGATCCTAAACCAGGATGGACACATTTCAATGAAAAACATGCCAAAACAGATCCAGAAGTAACCACAGTTGGCTATATGCCAATCATTTTAGCTCCAGCCCACAACTTAGACACTTTGAATACCGTAATCAAAAGAATCATGCAAGTCGCAAATTCATTTAATCAGACCCATGTGGTACTAACAGTGGACCAAGCACTTTTTCCACTACTTATGGAATTAAAATGGGCCGTTCCGGAATATAAAGATGTTTTGATTCCACGTCTTGGTGGTCTTCATATATCACTGAATTTTCTTAAGGCGCTAGGGCAGCATATGCAAAATTGTGGATTAGCTGAAATCTGGATAGAGAGTGGACTTCTGGGTCCTCGAACCACCGAGCGTGTGCTTGAAGGAAAGGATTATAGTAAAGGTATGCGAGCTCACAAGATTACGTTTCAAGCGCTGTGGCAGCTTCTCTTGCCGCATTTTCTTGCTTATGTCGAGGTACGTGACCAGAAGTTAAAAGAAAATCTTGACAGGTGTGTGCAGCCTAGTGGCAAGGTAGATACTGGGCGGATGTGTGACCTGTTGATGTCAGAAGATTATAATTTAATTGTTTTGTCTTTTCTTAAATCCAAGAAAGAGAAAGACCCACTTTTTCGGTTTTGGTGGCAGTATATGAAAATGGTTCAAATCCTGTTGCTTTTTACAAGAGCACAAAGAGAGGGACAATGGGACTTGCATCTTTATGCATTCCAGGAAATGCTTCCATTCTTCCACCGCTATGATCACACTAACTATGCAAGATGGGGTCCAATCTACCTTGCTCAGATGAAGCAGCTTCCACCAGAAGTACAAGCAGAATTCGAGAACGGCAACTGGGTGGTTAAAGGGTCATCTCGCAAATTTAATCAAGTGGATCCAGATCAAGCTTTAGAATGGCTCAATGGCACTGGCAAACGCGGTGGCGGTATTGTTGGTATCACTAGGACGCCCTCGGCACTATTCAGGTGGACTCTATCCTACACTTTTCGAGGTCACATCGCTGCACAAACGAGAAAAATGTTCCATTTGAAGTATGAGGATGAAATGGCATACAATGAATCGAGCCCATCAAGAATACGACGAGACAGTTCAGACGAACAAAAGATAATGGAACTGTTTCACCAATCTAAAGTCTTTGCTT
>JAOBBB020247136.1:0-43986 GCA_025331005.2 Zoanthus gigantus | reverse complement strand
TGACTGTATACGCAAGACTTGGCTTCTCAGTCCAGTATATCAAGTATTACATCAAGTGGCTGAAGAACGCGACACAAGTAAAAAAAAAAACAAAACAAAACAAAACACGGGGCAAACCTAAACTTGTGCCGCGCTTCGCTGCTGGCACAAGTAATAATAGAGCGACAGGATATTCGCTGTCCATCTTAGTTGACCAATATACTTTACTGCCATGCGCCAAGGTACTGTCAAGTCTTCTGCTCTGTACTTAGCGAATGCAGACAGTTGTATGAGAAAAAAGACGAGTAACTTTGTAGCCATGTAATAGATAATATTGTACGTGAACCATTGAAAATTAAGCTTTGTTATGGGCAAAATACCAAAGCTTATGTTGGCAATATATATATATTGAATATTTTCCACGTGGAACTTAGGTCAGCATTATTGCGTTGTAAATTCTTTTCTGAACCAAAAGGCTATAGAAGATATTTCGGTTGCGTTATTTTTACATTTGAGAACAGTTTTGAAGTAACATTTATTTCTAATTACTGTTTTCTCAAATGCTATGGTGACAAAAAAAAGTTTTGTTATGATTTTAGAAAAAGTGCCGAATGATCGACAACTAACAGTTATGTTATTCGTTTGAAAAAAGATTGTACTGCAAAGACCGTGTACGAAATGTAGCGTGTTACGTAGAATCTGTGAAAATCTATCAGCCAAATATAGACATACGGACTGATAAATGAATTAGTTCCGTATTTGCAAAAAGGCGGGAAAAGCAATTCAAAGGTGCGCACACATCCGGGAGCCATGCTACCTAAAAAGGCAAATAGGAAAGGTGCGTGCACATCCCAGAGCCATGGTTGAAAAAGGCGGGAAAAGCGAATGCGCATGCACATCCCGGAGTTATAGTTCTAAAAAGGCGGAAAAAGCGATTGTGTGTGCACATACCGGGGTTGTGAAGACCCGTTTTCACGCCTTTCGGAGAAGTTTTAATTAGATTTTGCACTCGGATTTATTCAATGTTTAATACATTTGCTTGACCTCGCCGCGAGGTTGAGTTTGTAGCTCAAATGTTTTACAACTTTAAAACCATTTTCCTGAGATTTTGACCAAAAGGGGCCATTAAAATATAGCCCTTTGATCGGTATTTTTTTAGAAAGTTACCAATGCAAAGGGGAAATCGATCAAGCCCATAAACTCCCCTAGATCCGAATCAGTTAATAAAAAATAAATGCTAAACCAAAATTTATGAGTAATGATTAAATCTTCAATAAAAATTAACTGAATTGTAAATATTCACTAGTGTCAATACATGCATATTATAAGACATAGAGATATATCTGAACGCTTTAGTCCGTGAAAGCTTGGATCCTCAACTGGTGCTTAAGAATGTTAAGACTGTTCTGGACCACGTCATTGTATCATTTAAACATTTCTGTACGGGATATCCTTGCTGGGTTATTCAGTTGCTCCTGGCTACGTGTTTCTGAGACGTTCGTATCTGAAGCTTCCGTAACAGGCAGAATATCCTTAACACGCCATTTCTGCAAACGTAATGGGCTTGCATTTCATCCCAAGAAGGTTATTCCAATTAAAGCGACGTATCTACCCTGTCGTAATACCTTTTATCCCTTCTAGATGAGATGTTTGTCTTAAGATATCTCTACTCTGTCTTTTCTGGAAAGTCGTATTTCTACTCGAAGTATTTCTACCCTGTTATCCCTTCTCATAAAATAAATACTTTCATTTACGTCAGTTGCAAAGTGGTTGCCCATTCTTCCATGCCAGAGGCTAATATTTAATTGCTCAACTGGTCTGATCTTGGCGTGAAAGTCGAATTTGGGAGGAAAACAGGAGTATCCGGACACAACTCCCGGAATCAGATTGAGATCGACAGATCTCAACCCACGTGCGCGCGGAGCCCAGGGCTCGATCACAGGTAATAAAGGTGGAAGGCACGACTGATGACTACCACGCCAAATTGTGTCATGGGGGTACCTTTGTCTTTCCTGGAAGAGCGTATTTTTACTAGGAGGTATATCACTACCTGTTATCCTTCCCCTGTCAAGAAGATGCCTTTATCTTTCCTGGAAGAGAATATTCCTACTAGGAAGGATATCGCTACCCTGTTATCCCTCATTGTCTCAAGGGAGTGATATTTTCCCTGCTAGGAGGGTTATTTCTACTAGGATATAAATGCCCTTTCCTCCCTCCCAGTGGAAAAGGATGTTCTCATGCAGGGAGAGAATAACACGGTAACATTTCAAACGTCTGATGACAAATAACGACTTCTTTATTGCGTAATTGGATTAATCTACCTTCCCGTGTGAATTTGATCAGTACTATAAAATGCTTGATACAAAAATCTCGCCACGAAAAATACAACTGAACCAAACTTAAATTAATCCTAAGTTAAAACACAAAGAGCGAACAATAAAAAGAATTCCTTCTAGCTTGAGAAATTGTTTAAATTCATGGTAAATTTTTAAAAGAAATTGTATGTATAAGATTTCAATATATTCAAGCGGGGCTCTTCTTGTGTTTGAATTATATATATTATTTTAGCTTACATCACCCACCAGGCTACTCGGAGATAATTTACGTACATTCGTTTTTAGCCCCGTATTACATGCGTGATTGCGACACAGTGGCTGCAGTGTTCATGTGCATGTAAGGTGACGAGATATAGGCGCAGTCAGCAGTGTTTCGGTGGTACGGTGGGGGTGGGGGTGGAGCTGGCATGAAGACTGGTCCCGAACTGTTTGTTATAACAGAAGGCTGGTAGCTAGTTTGAGTCTGACGAGAGGGACCTGGGGCGTTCCACATTAGGCAGCTTGGGTTGCCGCTTGAGAGTTGTGGTGGATATTGCGAAACTGGGGGAGAAGTTGATTTTTTTACAGGGGTGGGCTGATCCTTTGCTGGCAGTTGGGTCGGTTTCTTTTCAGAGATTTGCTGCTGCTGCTGCTGCTGCTTGCTTTCCACGGCTTTGCTTTGCTGCCGACACTTTGCTCTTCTGTTCTTGAACCATACCTATTAGGATCAAGAGCGTGAGAAACAGATACTTAACAGCGCCATTTTTTAGTTTATGCATTACTGGGTGTTTTACTTTATAAAGCTTCTGCGTCCTTTATTATGAACCGCGAAAAATATAGATTACTTCATGGTTGGTTCGCTTGTACTATTTTTATTTACCAGTTGTGAAGAATCGCAAACGAACGAGCTGGTTCCTAAAAAGGTTTTCAAAAGTTTTGCATCTCGTTGTGTTTTTTGTAATGTGGCTTTTTATCTTATTCTGCAAAAAAATTGTTGACTGAACCGACATCCACAAACCTTTCCAACATCTTGAAAATAAAAAGGCGGCTTGCCAATTTTCGCGCCAAAGATGACGTGGCTTGCCGTACGGACGCAGCAAATGATGATTTTTCCCAAGTGAAATTTCATCATTTGCGTCCCTGATTGGCTGCGACTAAACATATAACGATTTTGTCATCACTGTCATCTCTGTGGATAAATCTCAGTACTTATAAAATAAAAAGATATTTCACACTGAGGGTCCTCTATACAATTTTCGTCACGAGTGAATCGACGTTTTTTACGGGTCTTTGTGTCACACATGCAATTAACAATTTCGATGCGTTAAAATGGGGGATTTTGCGGAATACTTTTTTCAATGATTTGTGTGTTTTAAAAATGCGAAACGTGAATAGAATTTTTATGTGCAACATGATTTCCCTTTGCATTTTTACGTAAAAAGTGATTGCTTGCTTTTTCTGAGAATGTGAATCTGTTTTTGAAATTATTCGTGAAGCGTGAAAAGTTAATTACTTATAGACCCTGTGCAAAAATGGCGGTGGTTTTAATATTCTTTTTTCTACATTCAAATTAGCTTTACTAGCCTCGTTCTATATATGCTATACTATTATCTACTTCATTAAAGCACTGACGAAGGCAGAAGACGATTCCGAAGCATGTCTGCAAAGAAGCTAAAAGTTGTCGTTTATTTGTTAAAGATAATGGTTTGACAATGATAATGATAATGACAATGATTAAGATAATGACAATGATAATGATAATGATAATGATAATGAAAATGACAATGACAATGATTAAGATAATGACAATGATAATAATGGTTTGATAATGATAATGATAATGACAATGATTATGATAATGACAATGAGAATAATGGTTTGATAATGATAATGATAATGACAATGATTATGATAATGACAATGAGAATGAGAATGAGAATGATTAAGATAATGAGAATGAGAATGAGAATGATTAAGATAATGAGAATGAGAATGATTAAGATAATGAGAATGAGAATGAAAATGACAATAACAATGATTAAGATAATGATAATGATAATGACAATGACAGTGATTAAGATAATGACAATGATGATAATGGTTTGACAATGATAATGATGATAATGACAATGATTAAGATAATGATAATGGTAATGAAACTGACAATGACAATGATTAAGATAATAATAATGATAATGATAATGATAATGATAAACCTTACTTAACGAGGGGGACAAGTATACTAAAAATTACAATAATGTTAAAATGCTATAAAATTCTGAAAACTAAATTATACTAAAATTGACAATGATATTAAAAATGCTTTAAGATTCTATTTACAATGATGTTAAGATAGATTAAGGTCAAAATTCTAAAAAAAAATCAATATATCTTTTTAACTTTAAAATTGTCAACCGTATAGTTCGAGGCAGTGTTATTAATTAGAGTAGTCTTCATTGAGCTAAAAGAGATAGTTGGATCTGAGTTAAGAGCATTAAAAATTTTTATGGAAGAATAAAATAATCGGTTCTTTTTATTGCTTCGGTTCATTTCTATTAAATTCCAGGATATATTTATAACAAACACTACAAATTTTGAAATTTGTACTATAAGACCAGACTTCTTGTTGCACAATAATGGTTGAAAACAGTGCCGCTAAAACTGAATTTTCTCAATATGAATTGAAATTCTGACTTCACATATCATTTTTTTAATATAATGGATTTTTATTATTACTATTATTATTATTGTTATTATTATTTGGTTTAGTGTTTTTGGGTATATGTATATTTAGTTCATAGTTTTCTTCCATATTTTGGTTATTGCACTATTTGTTTCAAAATTTATGTAAACTTAAAATGCGCACCCGACTAGATTAGCTCATTATAGTTATTTCGGGTGCCCAGCCACCTAATCGTAGTATAATCTTTAGTTAATTTAAATGTTAAAGAATGTAAAAAAAGGTGCAAAATAAAATGTTGTTGTTATTGTTGTTGTCGTTGTTGTTGTTGAATTAAATATGTGATAAAAAAAAGTTAGTACAAAACCAAACTTTGCCTTGGCTGTTATTTGTAGCATTTTTAATTTTTTCTAGATTTGGTAACTCCTTATTCAGAAAAGCTAGCTTCATCTTCAGTAAAATTTATAGCGTGTGATTTAATCCCATTTCATTCCTCTCTCTATCCGCTATGCAGAGGAAGTTATGACAGGCCAATGTAGAGAGATCTCAGACTCGCCTTATGCTCGTCGAGGAGCGAAGAGGATCGATGGTGAGATGAGATGATAATCACCTATATGTTAAAATGTTGGACCAGAAATGTTTGACCATTACCGTAGGTTGGTTGTAAGAAACTGGAGTGGAACAACTGCTCTAACGTTAACAATTCAAACGTTACCTTCTTACACTTAACGCGGTTATAACCAAATGTTCAGTTAATTCAACCTAAAGTTTCTCAAACCAAGCGTTTTAAATTCCAATCAACAACTTTCAAAAGCTTTTGTTTTAGAAAATGAACCAATGCAAATACAAAAAGGAAATTAGCCAGTTTTTTCCATTCATTTATAATTATTCACACGATCAAGTAAATACTGTAAAAACGTTGTTTTGATTCTACAGTACTTTTATGCCTGATTCATTTTTTGTGGTCCTACCGCTTTCAAGGATTCGTTGATGTATAGTTTCTAAATATTTTTTCATATAAATAGTAACAGAAGTTCTCGCTTTCAGAAACTGCAATTCGAGGACATGGCGATCGAAAGTTACTACGTCAAGACAGCTCTGACCCGGAATCAAAGGAAGAGGTAACAAGCTGGTCTATTATTATGGCAACAAACTAAGGTTAATGACACTGTCATAATATAAACATTTTTTTAAATAAGAATCCAGTTTATAAGAATCAAGAGGCTCAGATTTCGGAAATTTTAAGAATTTTTTAAGAATCATGCTGAGGCTCAATCACTCGACCCGCACAACTGAAAAATTCTTCACCATTTTTCCTCAGGTTTTCATGACTATGGTACTACCTTGCTTTCTTTAAAGCTAGTTTCTATGGAAACCTCAAATGTGTTTTGATCGATCAAAAGTGCCTAAAAAAACACTAGACTATTTCTCTTTCATTCGGCTTCGCCTGCAGAACATACTTCTCCCGCAAAATGAGGACCTGATTTTAAAACTATTATTAAAGAATTTACATTGGAACTATCAGAATCAACTCTCTCCTGGAGTGAAGCACAACGCCTCGCCCGGGACCCTCGGGAGTGGAGACAGCTAATACTGGCCTTATGTCCCACCTGGGACGAAGAGGAATAAATAAATATTTAAGAATTATTCAAGAATTAAATAAGGCTCAAAATGTCAAAATTTTGAGAATCGCGAGGCTAAGAGAAAGAAGTACGATTCTTGATAAAAAAAGTGTGTACCTCGAATGTCTGAATTCTTGTTTACCGTTGCGTAAAATGCTCAAAAATGTCTTATTTTACTACATGAACCATTTTTCTTACATTCCATAGTAGTAATTGAAGTTAACAATGTCAAATAAATTAGATAAAAAGTAAAAATTAAATGAAAACATCATGCATTAAATTACCCACATTCAATTTAGTGTTAAGGAACGATTGCCCACCTCACAGGAAATCAGGAAATCATTAATGTATTGATGACCTTTAGCATTCACTGAAGGAAGGCGAATCCATAATTACCTCTCATGGTAAATGAAATTCGTTTCATAAGAGATTAATTTGCGAAAAATGTAAGCGGGAAATTTCCTTAATAAGTCTGGTTATTCGGGGGTTTTCTGGCTATTTATTTATTTTTTTATCCCGTTGACCCCAGCCATTAATTTTCATGAAAGAAGGGTAGCTAGGCTGTAATGGTAAATAAATAAATATTTTTTGAGAAAATATGTTTGTGAAAGCCAGATTAGTTTTTTAATTTTGCTCATCAAATTACAATACCTCCTTCGTGCCGATACTAAATGCCTCCATCTGGATTGTATTGAAGCAATTATAGAAACATAAACAACTATATTTAAATTGAATATTCATTGTCAGTGGACTGACATGGACGATCAACTGAACAAACTTTTCACTTCTGAACAAGTTTATAACTGACAGAGCTCTCAAGCTGTTGCTTCTTGTAGCGTGCATTTGATGCTGAACACAAACTTACCCAGCGGGTTTCTCACAACAATATTAACTCATTTACCCACCAAGACAAACCTGCAAATTCGATCAAGCACCAAAATGGATATGCCTTTTTAAACGGACATTGTTATTTGTGGCATACTCTGCGAACAGAGCCACGGAAAACAGTGGCTCTGTGTGCAGAGTATTTGTGACAGTAAGGCGAGAGAAAATATCAACATTGTATTTTGGAAGGCTTCCTTGCCGGTTTAGTAATTACAGAAAAAATAATATTTATGCTCAACCAATCAATTCTACTCATCAATTTAACATTCACATGGCGCCTGTTGCTCACCCCACAGAGAGTAATGAGGTATTTGTTTATTTAACCAAAAGGAAACCCGACGCTATTCTCCAACCTTCCAGAAGTACCTTTGTGAAACTAACATGTTCTTTTCATCTTTATACTAGGAAATTTTCTTCCTTACTAAGCAAGAAATTACATTCTGCATTCTGAATTACCTTAACATTTTCAATTTTTTTTCCTCTTTTTTTCTACTATATACGGGCTTTAGCAAACGAACTGGGAGTAAACTATGGCTGGTTTTAAAATAAAATCGGTATATCACTTTGTTTTCCAGTAGCCAATATGGCTATATCCTTATATTATTTGCAAAAATCTTTTAGCAGTCATAACATGATTTAATAAAATCATCATTAAAATGAAGTTGAAATGGCTGGACTACGTTATCTGATGAGATCAGTCAGGCAAAAACTCGTTTTTGTTTTTAATGTTGCGGGTAGCTCTTTTTTGTTCTTTTTTTACGAAGTTTGTTCAATGTTTCCTCTCTCACTAATAATTCTATTGCCTGACAGGAAATTAGTGATAATTTCGATTCACAATATAAAATTCCAGTGTAAGAGCCGCATAATTCTAATCTACTTTAATTCTTTCCTGTTCATGCAATCATCTGAACTCCTTGTATATTTGCAAGAAAGACCTCAGTACATCTTTCAGAAAAAAAACGAAATTGTTTTTTATCAAATGAATACAGACTGGACAATCGGGTGGCCCGTATGAAGTGATTACATAGCTTAAATCAAATTTGATAACTACTTGAAAAATGGCATAAGCCCTGGTCTGAGTTTGCTGCACTTTGCCTAGCTGTCGCCAAATAAAACCTTTGTACACATGCAACATTTTTTCTCAGTTTAAGAATTAACTGGAGAGTTTCGTCTGAGAGGTTTGGATGATCTTCAGTTTCTCACCACTTCCACTAAAAGTCGTAAATCATACAATTATGAAACGCCAGTTACTACAAACACTGAGTAGCTACTATTTTATATATGTAAAAAAAAAAAAAGGTTTAATCATTAAACTATCTTTGTATACAGGTCAATAAAGTAGAATAATTTATCTGATCAAAGTTTCAGCCATGGGCATAATCTCGACTTTTTTTAAATTTTTGCATGGGCAAGTATTAGCCAGAGTTTATCTATATGGTTGTTTCTTATTTTCAAAAAAAAAACAAAAAATGCATCTATCCATTTGTAAACGTGAAATGTCGTCAGCCATGAGCAGCTACACGTCACATTACAATACAGAAGAACACATTCATACCAACGCTTCAGTTAAAACCTTGTAGAATTATAGTTAAGTGCCAAGTCTTATCAATGCTAATCCACAAAAAAAGTTCTTATATATACAAATTAACTAGTTGCCTTGTTTAAATATTCCTAGTATCATATCACTCAGTCACTCAACAACAGCAAGTTGAATTCTAAAAGGAGCTTGGTTCTGGCTAAGAAATACTTGTGTTGTTTATACAGCTGAACGTAATTATCATCCTGATAGAATAGTCTAAAGTGCAAAGTCTTGAGTTCATTTGCACTTGTGAGTATAAGCGAATATTTCTTTAGTTTTTATTGGAGATTGTATTGTTATCCTTTGTAAAAACGTCGACCTTAGCCATGCCTCTTTCTTCAGAAAAATATTTCTCTTCCTATTAATTTTGCTCTCTCGAAAAGGATGTAGTAATTGTCGTTTAAGATTGATCATAACAAAACATGTTTAACTTCTGTACAATATATATTAAGTGTTTTTGTTTCTCAAAATATTGCTAAACAATGCTGTACCACACGAAAATAACTGAAACAGTTTTATTTTGGACAAGATATTTAAAGAACGGCTTATTATAAGATAGAAGACCGAGTGTAAATATCAGAGTACTTTTACTGATGCCATTGTTCCGTCCTTAAAACAAAAATTTAATTTATTTTGCTCAGTATTAAAGGAAATCATTCATCTACATTATTTTTGTTCTTGGAATAAACAAATCAGTAACAAACTGAAGAAAATCAGAAAGTTAGTTTGTTTTTTAAGGAGCTGAGCACGTTAGGTCATGGAACAGCAAAGTAAATAAATCAACATTTAAAAGCTTGAAACTCGGAGACATTTTAATACTTTTTGTTGCTTTTCTACCCCTGAAAATTACGCGAAAACACAATCAGCTACTTTGCACAGCGTTTCTCTTTTTATTTAGATATTTGTAGTTTAAGCGTTCAATTTCCATAAATATTTTGCATCTTTTTTCAGAATTCATCGGATTATATGTCAGATTGAAAAGAAAGAAAGTTACCCAAGAAATTGTCACGGACAGAATTCCTTTTGTTTCCAAAAAAATTAGTGTGTCAGTATTCTTTCTAAAAACATAGAATATAACCAGTTATTAAAGATTGCACCCACTACATTGGCCGGATATGGACACTAAAATCGATTTCTAGCGACTAGACCTTTCTTTTGAAAGAGAGCTGGTGTTTCTTCATATATTTTAGTTATCATACAATAGTGATTGAGGATAACTTTCGAGTAGGGAACCGAGTTAGGAATCGAGTTAGGAATCGAGTCAGGCGATTGTTATATTTGCAAGCATGAATTCTATTGTGAATGCAAAAGTACACGGCGTATGTATTTAATCCTAAGGGACTTACTTCGTGTATTTTAAGAGTAGTTTTGTAAGAATAAACCTTTCGCAACTCAAAGTCCATGACGAGTACATTACAGCGGGGTTAGGGTTAGAATTAGGAAAGCTAAAATTTATAAAAATTTTTTTTTCTAAAAAAAGCTATAATTTGTAAAAAAAGATGACCAAAATGCCAAAATCAGTTTTTAACTCGATTCCTAACTTGGTTCCTAACTCGGTTCCTAACTCGGTCGTTAGTTTATTCTCATACTGGTTAATTTAGTGTGTGAAAAATTATGAATAATTTCTGAAGTTAAGAAGACAAAGAAAAGGGAAAAGAATACTAAAGACAGGAAAAAAGCAAAAGAATATAAAAAACGCTACCAAAACAACCTTATGTCAATAGACAACAACAACAACTTTGTGTTTGAATTAATCCATAAAATGAATAATGGCTGGAGAGAAGGTAATCGGCAAGGATAAAAGCTATTTAAAGAAAAAAAGATCAAGAACAGGAAAATAGAAAGGAGAGAAACGGAGACTGAACATTTTAAGAGCAACCACAACAAATGCAAGACACAATGATCTCCTCAAGGAGTTACGCAACTCCCATTGCAGTGACAAAGGAAAGAATTCAAACTAATTTTTCTTTCTGCTTATTATGCACAAGAGAAACTATTTTTACTTGAGTTACGGGTATTAAGATCTGTATGAACACGCAAAACCCCGTAAATAAACAAGTTGTTATTAGAGGCGTGGGCCGATTAACACAATTAGTGGTCCTTGCTTGCACCACAAAACCCGCAAAACTACAAGCTCGTGTAATTTGACTAAATATAGAAATGCCGTTATCTAACAAGGGAGTCCGAGATGATAACTTTAGAACAAGAAAATATTAGTGGTTAAATTTACTTAATCTTGGAGTTTACTGAGGAAGTAGCTCATGATGGGAGTTACATAACATGAGCTTGTATACTAACGAAATAAAAAAGAGATATTCAACAAAACTTCACACTGTTTTTACTTTGTTTTGTTCAATGCTTTCTGTCTTTTTCGCTTTCTTTCTAACAGAACAATCACTTCAGACAGACAGACATACATGAATGCCTACCATGAGAAAATTGTTGAGTAGAGCATACGAAATTTTCTTATCTAAATATTCGATTCATTTAACTCATATAAGATATATTCTAGTCCCCAAGGATTCATTACTTATAGTATAAAACGTTAACACATAAATTGCCAATATTTGCTAAAATATTTAACTATTTATGCACAACAATTGTATTTAGATAAAAATCTTGGAAGCAGTAAAAGTTTATTTCGTGATTTTGATTTGTAACATCAGTAAAACATATTGGCTGACTACGACAAAAATGGCCGAGCCTGCGTTATTCCAGCTGTGCATGAAAACAAACTACTGCTCTGGGATGACATGTATTTCCTGTACCCATTTCTCTGATTCTACACAAGCAGAATATTCTGCTTTATTATGTCCAAAATATCTAATATGTATTTATTTAAAAAACTGTTTACACCTATCATAATTCAAAAACCCTTCGCCATTGATAAATTGTTCCATTATGAAAGGAATATTTACTATTAAAAAGCAACGCCATAACTAAGATTTATACTTGTAGAGAAGCATTAGAAAAAATTTATTAAGCAGAAAATGTAACAATACGCCCATCGCAGTAAGAAACATGCCATGTTTCTACACACGTCTAGAGAAGAAATCAGAATAGAGGAAATCATTAAGTTATCCTTCAACAAAGAAGCGAAACACTCTCTCAACTTCAGTTGACAAATGGCAGGAAAATTAAAAATGTCAATTGAACGTGAAAGGAATCTAAATATAGCATATAAATCCTGGGAAATTTACAGTTCCAAAGACAGCTGTTAAAAGGGACTTTCGACATGTGAGTGAACAAATAATTCATAGCCATGAGAAGAAGGGTTTTGTTATGTGTACCTATATGTATATATGAGAATTCGTAGCTCAATGGCTATGCATTACTGGCTAAAATTTTAAAGTTTGACATAAAATATTAAACAAGGAAGCTTTGTTTGTGTTGTATCTTCAATTCGTTAGGACAACTAAACAGTGCCATTGATGAGAAAAGACATCCCGTCAGAGCAGTATACTGGTTCAAAATACACGTGTTTGTATATATGCTAACTTATGGAAATGCAAAAAAAGATATTTTACAGCTTGGAAATACTGGCTACTGCGTATGAAAATGACCAGAGATTATATCTCTATTACTTTATACCTGCACTCTGGACTCTGGAAGATTGATTTTCAGGGCTACTTCCTCCCTCATAAAAATGTCTGGATATTTTGTTTTAGCAAACAACTCGTCTAGAACTTCCAGTTGTGCTTTCGTAAAGGTTGTCCTCTCCCGTCTCTGCTTTCGTGCAGGGTGAGCTACGGAGAGAAAGAAAAGTTATCAGCCTTTGAACCCAGCTTATAGATTTTTGTTGACGTCGAATTACTTGCAAAAAATGTTTCATTAACAGTCGAAAAAATTAAAACGGAATGCAAAACGGTATTTTAAAAGAATCAAGAAGATTAAAATCACTTAGTTCAGCTTCGTGATTTACTTTTTTTACGCTGGAATTTTAATTGCTCGCTTTAGAAGAAACTACGCAGCTCATTTACCGTAGGACTAATTGCTTATCAAAAACACAGAGATTGATATCCTTGATATTTTAAACCGCTTCCTAGTTTCGTAAACACTTCTGCTTTTTCTTTTTAATTTGAACGTCCGTGACAAACTTAACTTAAAGGTTGTAATTGCATTATGTGCACGAGTCCAATAGCGTGCAATTAATCCCAAGTTGCCAGAAACTTTGATCTTGTGACTGTTTCCAATGTAACCACTATCACTTAAAACTATCTTCTCCTATACATGCATGCTATTTAAGATCTTCCTTTGTCCAAACCTTCTCTAAATGCGGTTTTGTAAGCGTAAGTAAGGTTTTAAAATGGTATAAGCTTTACAGTGGACTTGGCAGTTCAGTTGCAAATGTGATTTATCATGACAGTGGTGTACATTAAAAGCCATATTGAAGCCGATACTTCTCTCATGAAACATATGGCGCCATGATGTCTTTTTATCTCTTTTCCAGCCTTACACGACTGCAATACTTCAATGCGATAAGCTTACAATTTCACGTACAATCAGTTCCACGAAAAGTGAAATTGAAATTTCACAAGGAAAACAAAGTTTTGAGTCCCGGTATCTCACACAACTCAAAACATTACTTACCACACGAAGAAGCCACCATTGGGTTGAAGAAATCCACGTTTGGAGAAGGATAGTTCATTCCTGGATACGGTTGATATGTAGTCATATGACTGTAATATCCCGCCATAGCTCATCTAATTGTGCCTTTCTTCTTCGTTTAGGCTACAAAGCGAAGCAAATGCAGTTTAGCTTCAAATGAAATAGATCGGTTCCCACAATGCGAAGTGTCTTCTCCTGCTAAGTTTTACCACCTGTGGTTTGAGCTGTCACCTCGCTAAGTGCGAAGAACGATGACAATTATACACTTATTGTTTAGCTTTAAAGTGTTATTTAATGACTTTTTACATAAATTAGAAGGTCAAATAAACATCTCCTATAGAAACAGAACAAAACAAACAGCATGTGCTAGGTTAATAAACTAGTTGGTTGGGCCGTGTAGATTTCCCCAAAATCCAACAGTAAATAAAGAGCACAACTTTTGATTACATACAATGTGTGTGGTAGTTGTAACGCCCAATCAATAGAAGCCTAGGACTTTAGTTGCACTGGTATTAATGCAACCAAAACTATTTCCAAAGCGTGGTTTTTATCAACTAACAATGATTAGTACCTAAATGGGATGACAGAATATAAGCAGAACAACAGACGAACATTGAGATAATTTACAACGGAATAATTACGAACAATTTTCCTGCAAACACAGAATTAATTCTTTTCGAGAGAAAATCTAAACAAAACTAGTTCATCATTGTAAGAGATTCCCTTTGTGCTCAGTTGTAGAAATGTTTAGTTATTTGTAGCTCTGTCATCATATTTTATCTAACTGACTGGGCGGGACTCATAACTATTAGAACTGAAATAAAACATATTATCAGTCATTTATATAGTTACGAAGCAGATTAAAACACAGATAACTTATTCCTGGTTATTCTTACTAAAATCAAACTGGGCAATCCGGCATTCGTTCTTTGTCGTAGGCATAACTTTGACTCCTTGTGACGACGTAATGTCGGATTTCGAGGGTTAAGTAGTATCCACTCGGGTTGTTACATAAAACAAAACTTTATTGTTTTAAAAACAGAAATTGTACAGGTGTCGCCTTTCACTTTAAGTAAAACAACAAATAAGAAATAATGCATCGCCTGCACAAAAACTTTTGTTGTTCAGAAAAGAAAGCCACTATCGCAGGCAAATGATTGTCACTTTATTTCTCTGAGTTTTTCTTTCACCTTTGCTGTCATTCAAAATATTTTAGACATTTTTTCAAGTTAACTGAAACTGGGGTTATTCTTCACTCAAATTCAAAAATGACTGTGTGTTAACTGCGTCGCTCAGTTGCAACTGAAGACTGCCCGACTAAATCAGTAAATGGGAACATTAGGGCCTTTCTTGTCAACAGAGGATTTTTTTTCTGATACATAAAACAGTCAACGACATGTCAAACCCTGAAAACATGTCAAGATAAAAATGCAAGATTAAAGAGTTCTGTTATTTTGAAATTAGGCAGACTTGGAAAAAAACATAGCCAGCCAAACGAAAAGTCTGCGCTCGGAAAATGAGTAAAAAGGAATGAAAATGGTTGGTTAATAAAACAGAGTCATACTACGCCGATTGTTTTTTTCATTTGCGTCTACGAAAACAAGCACTAACACTTTAGTAAGCTACATTTAGTCAGTGTTGAGTTTTGTAAGAAATGATAACAGTTCTTCTTGATTTTGAAAACCTACTTTTCTTTCTATGGTCCCTAAACGTTATTTTACTTTGAAAAATTACTTAGTTACTAAGAAAGACTTAACTAATTAAAACTAAACAAGATTTACTTGCTCAAGACTTAGAACAAAGTTGATTGTTAGATTAAGCTTTCCAGAATTAAGCCGGTCAAACATATGCATCAAACGAGTACTGTTAATTAGAAAGCAACAAATCAGTTAGAAACTCTAGCTAAAGACAACTTTAAAACGCGTTAGTGTATGGAATAATGAAATTATGAATAAAAAAGTTAAGGCTCAACAGATGAGGTGGAAACTAAATTGTCAATATGACCGATCAGATATAACATACCAGAGATTCTGTTCAGACTACTGAGATGGTTTTCTTCAAAATTTGGTGGAGCACTACTGGCATGCACTCCAGAACGCCAAGGAAATGGACTTTGAATTTTAAGGGAAAAAAGTTCAAGAGACCCAGGAGGTAATATGGAACTTATAATGTTTGTCACGAATTTCCATTGATATTAGTTCTCTGTTCATTTAAAGAACTGTAGCTTTATCCACGAGTCTAAAAAGATAGAGTCGTATAAAATATATTCATCTTGATTCAGTTCGAAACGATCAGGATTGTGATGAAACATGCAAGAGCTTACTGAAAAGTTTCGAAGGGTATGTTTAAGGTCAGCAAAAGAAATGCTTTCCCTAACAAGATTAATCTGAGCTGCTAATTGCTCATAAATTTTATTGAGACTAATTGCTCTCAAAAGTTTGCTTGTATAAATTAGCTCGTTTATCATCGGACTTCATCCGAAGCAATATAAGAAATGTCATTTTCACTGAAGTCTAAATGAAAACGATTCCTATATCTTTCCTTGTTATTTAATACACACACAACTGTAAAATTAACCTCTTTTAAAGACCTGGTTTTGCTACTGCCTTTGTGAAAAAGTGTTGATGATCTAAATTTAGGAGCAACTTAGAATTACTGGAGATCATCGAAACATTTACTCAACTCTTTCACTAAATGGGCTTTTCAAATGACTGCTTGCTTGTAAAACTACGAAATGCTAAAATCCATTAGCAAATGCATCTTAACTCACTAGTACACAACTTCAGGTAAGCATTTGAATTTGTGCCGTGTCCTATCCTGTTAATCTCTTTTTAAGTCTTATTGTCGACCATAGTCTTCTGAGCCAAATACGGAGGGAAAGTTATAATGTGATTTTTATACATATTTCAATATCACACATATATAAGGATTTAAAGTCTGTGCACTCAAGTGAATCTCTATAGTTAACAAGTTGACTTTACTGTAACAATTCTCGGACACAGACCGATAAAATAGTTATGAAACGAGTTGTGCAAGTTTTGAAAAAGACTTCAAAAACATCTTTCTTGACGGTAGAATTTCTAAGTAGATAGATATGCATGTTTGTGCTGTTAAAAACAGTATTTAATACATAAATTCGCCATTAAGCCCGACTGCGATTTTAGTCAGCTGAGTGTAAAAGGCCAAATGTGTAAAAACCTCATGAATATGAATGCAAAATCATAGCAAGATCTGTTTAGTATTTTACGACAAGTTACAACTCGGGCTCTTTTGCAGAGATGACAGAATGACAGCTGTTGACTTTCATAGCCCTCCTCCTTTTAACACGCTCCTAACCGCAAATGTCAAAAGTAATCATAAATTGGACGTCAATTTTATTGATAGGCATTTAGACTGCTACCATTACCAAGCGCTTCGCGAGCTGGATGCCAAATCGAAATTTCACTATTATAAACTTAATTCTATTCAACTCATTCACAGGTAGAACAACGAAAACAACTGTGACAGAAAGTTAATAGTTTTCGTTTCTTCTGGGCCTTTTCTGGTCTTATTTTACAAAATGCTCAATTTAGAAATGCATTTCACCTGAGCATGCCTGGGCTAATTTTGTGATGGCTAGCGATTTTTAAAAACAAAACGCTTTAACTTGTCTCCAATAATCAATTCTCAACACTGGTCATTTAAAAAAACTAAAGCCTGATAAATCACTCTTGTTTATCAGTTTTGGTTTGCTGATCACACGCCACCAGTTTCATTTGCAAAAGAATCGAAGCACGTGAGGTGCGTATGGCATCTTAAAGTGGACGCTTGTATCGATCCAAGCTGAGGCCATTTTAATAACAAAAGAAAAAAAAAATGGTGGCAATCTCACGTCTTAATAAAATACAAACAATGTTTGAGTTTTGTTTCAGCAAAAGCTTCTAGGGAGTTTTACCCTGAGTTTGCTCGCAAAATTAACTGAGTTTTGCAAGCAGTAGTTTTTGAAAATGCTCTTTCAAAATCTCAAACATTTACGTCAGATAGAACAGACTGTATCATTTCTTCTTTATTTTTAATACTTGTTTTGCATAGTACCTTGACAAAGAAAACATAGCGTTTGTTGTCAAGACCACTACAAATAGCAAGGTTAAAGAAACGAGATGATCAATTTGCATTCAAGCTAGTTAGCAATTTTAAAATGAAGGGAGCTGGCAGCCTTGAAACAATGTCAAGCAAACATCTTTAAACTAATAGTAACAGTAACAGCTAAAGACGAAACACAGTTTTATTTCTATAAAAAACATTAGCAAGAAAGATAATTGGTCTTCTGTAAAACACATGCATCGGACACTGCTTTTACAGTCAGCGAGTAATCTTATGGTAGAAATGTGTGCCATGACTAGGCGTCGGTTGCAATAATTAATAACACAGCTGTATGTATAAAAAGGATCAATACTGACAATACTTACTGAGTAACTCATCTGTAATATTCCGTGTTCTTAGTCACCAATTGAAACTATCTACTCGTTTCATGCACTAGCTATGCTAAGTTATTTGGTTAAATTTTTAAAATCTGCGACCGTTTTGCTCGTATCTCAAATGGTTTGAAGCGCAGTTTGAAATAGACATTTGGCTTCTCTTGCTAGTGAGTCTATCAATTCCGCTGACGACGCAACTATTTAGCTATTCCTGTTCTTAAATTAGACTCAAACGTACATAAGTCAAAACTTGATATAGCTGCACAGTAAAATGCAAGAACAATAAGCCTTTGTGATGTTGTAAAATAATAATACTATTACTGAACAAAATGTAAAAATCACATGAATGGCACCATTATCAAACCAGTAGAGCTAAACATTTAACTTACTTTTGTGTGAACAACAGATATATCAAACCAAATCAAATGACGAAGTAAAGACTAAACGGCATCAAGGCTTCCCCAAGCAAAGAACTCAGACAATTCTTTCCTAAATTTCATTTCTAAGATTTTGAGCCGAAGGATTGAAGTTATTTCTTGCATGAAAATAGCGGTAATCTTTGTTGGAAAATCAAAAAATTTTCTGATTGCGCAGTACATATTTATGCAGCCCACAATGTGTTGAACTTAAATGGCGGCATTCTGGTACTAACAAACTTGACTAATTTTTTGTCAATCCGACAAGCATACTGTTCAATTGGGGAAATTCGTGTTATGTGGGCAAACATCTATTACAGGGCGGCTCGTTTTCTCAATCGACGAGCCAGTATTTGATTAGAAAGCTCAAATGTACTCTAAATTGTTTTTCAGATTAAAAAATTAGACATAGAGTCCACGACACTGTGTCTTCACGATTCATTTAACTTTTATGCGAGTTGTTGAAGCTCAATACGGCCGGATTCTTTATAGCATTAGTCTAATTATGTATTTGGTAATTAAGAGAAAGTTATAAGAAGGAGAATGTCTATATATGAATTATCAACAGCTCAAATTCTTTCGCAATGCAAGAAAAATAGCCTTTTAAATACGATAGTATATTAAAAAAATGTCGTCTTCGTGTATACTTTCGTAGTTTCACTGATCACAAATTGAATTGCTATGAAGACATTTAAAGAAAGAATACATTTCTATGAATATATAAATCAAAGAAAGATTGAATAGCATACTAGCTAGGTATTGTGTTTTTTATTCCTATTTCACCTTAATTGTATTAATAAGAGTAAACTTTCAGAAAGTAGCCGCGTTGAACTCCAAATCAGAAGGCAATAAAATTTTATCATCCTCGAAAAGTTTTGAGACAGTAATCATAGAACTTCCATTGACAAACATAGAAACAACAGATAAATCATCGCTGATTCTAGATTATTGCAGGTTTTAAGTTACAAAGATTTTACGTATACTGTTAAAAAAATATTTTCAATTTTATATAATACAACTTTGAATGTAGACGTGAAAAGTTCTTGTTTTCGTCCTGCTTTATAATAAAACAGTTTTTACCCTTAGGCGATTTGCACCGTTTTGTTTTTGTTTGTCAAGCTTGAGATATAAATGTCGTTAAATAGTGTAATTTTAAAGAAATATCATTAATTTACTAAAAGTATTTGAAACAAAGTTTTACTTAATTCAGGGTTTTAGTGCGAGCATGGTAACTTTGGCAATCGACCGACTTCACTACAAATTCCATCCCCGAACAAATATAAAGGTTAAATTGAGGATTTTCAAAATACCTTTAACGAAAAATCACCAAATTTTAACCTAATTAAATCTAAACTCACACTTGTTAAAGTTATCGTTTATAAGAACATAACTAGAACTTACAAACACTATATCAGAATAAAAGAAAACAACTAACATGACGATGTTTCAACGTTTTTGTGTCACGGAGTTTCAACATGCTGACTTCAGAGGGATTAAGCAATAAAACTCATTACAAAACTAAACACGAAACTCAAAAAGCAAAATACTGACGAATTCTACACCTGGTTAAATCAAATAAAGACTTTCGTCCTTTTCAAATTATGTTATTATGCGTTTTTTTCCTCGTTACAGCTTTACTTTTGTCTAAACAACACAATGTATAGTGCCTTTCAGCAGGTCACATCCGTTTCCCGTGGCCAATTCTAATGAAACTTAAATTCTTTTTCAATTCACGTGGAGACGAACAATCGTAGAATCCATGCATGAGAACAAATAGTTCCCAACGCCGTTTCTAAAACTTGTGGCTTTCTGTCACGCGCAATTTTAGAAAGACTTCTTTATAAATAATCTTGTTGCTTTGAGTCTTTAGATGAAAAATACTAGTACTAGAACTGAAGAACTGTTTGAGTCACACCCGTTCTCTAAATAGTAAATATTTTAACTCGATATTATTCACATCTTGTCACGATCTATTTATTTTCACGAAAGTTAGAAAATAATTTCCGACGTGTGTGGATGATTACACACCAAAATGAAAAATGGAGTGTTTTTTGGAGGAAGTTGGCAAAATTAGGCCGTTGAAAAACGATTTCCATTTTGAGTGTAAGCGGTGTGCTACTCGCAGTAATCAAGAGCGTGTATTGGTCATCTTTTCAAATAAGGACAACGGAACACATGTGGAGAAATGGTCTACGTGAGCGACCCAAAACAACTATAAAATGGGAAGTCATAGGAAAAGAAATAGAAAAGTCGGAAACTACATTTCCGGCAATATTTAATGCCTTGAGCGAAGAAATAATTCAACTTGTTTGATTTTGAATTAAACGATTCATAATTTCAGTAAGGACTCTTAGTAAATGTCCTGTCAGGGCTTCTGCTGTCATCTCTCGGGTCTTGGCTGTCGGACTCTCTACTAAGACAATATTTTTTCACATCTACGTCGAAACTTGAATTCGCATCTTTCTGCATTAGTTCAAGACTGTAAAGTGAGAATAAAAATCTAAAATTATCCTATGATATTTCCGGCATTGCTTTTGTTTGTCGCCTAACTTGCCAGTGCACCATGTTTTGTGCCCAAAATCATTTCGTACAATAAAATCGATGTCATGCTTCAGTTGCAATAGGACAAGGAATTAAATTGCTAAACAATAACGTAAAAAAAAACTTGTTTCAGATTTTCTATTTTCATTCTAGTTGTCCTACTAGTAAAGAATCTGTTTGAGACATTCAATTTTGACTTACCTCCAAAAACTCAAATTTAGGAGCGACACAACTCAAAGATGAAATCAGTAGAAGCAGTTCCGATTATGGTTAAACCAAGAATTTCACTTCTTTTTTGTCGTTTGTTACATAAACATACTCTTCCAGTGTCTATGTACAAATTAGAGACAGACAGAGAGAATATTTTGTTTTCAAGATAAGTTTATAGAGCGCTTCAAATCCTATTTAGCGCCGTTTGATTGCGTGTGAGTATATTACATGCTTGAGTGACGTTTTGGCGACAAATCAATTGCAAGAAAGGTTTGCCTTATATGTAAAGAAGAACTCGCTGTATCCAGCCGACCAACGCTTCATCTTATTGCGAAGTTTCTTGAACAGCACTGCGCGCTCTCAGAAATCTGTCGCTACGCGTAATGATTAAAATATTAACACTTTTGTAATAGTCTATTTAGACCAACAATAGCTTGACTGAATGAGAAGCTCGCGGGGCTGATTGTTCCATGACTGTTCATCTATTTTCATTTCAGCTGCATGCGCGGTACTCGAGCTAATTGAGTCAATTTTATCGCTCAACTTCATTTTGTCTATATTGCAGCGTAAAACATATTCATTACTTTGCTTTTGTTCCACAAAGCCGGCTCGACCTTTTTTCCCGTTCCTTGCAGAACAGAACAATTTAAGCGATTGATTAGTTTATTAAATAATTTGCATCAAAAAGCAAGTCGCTTTCTCGAATTGATCACAATATTCCGAAGACATCCTTTTTCCGGTCCTCGCGGTGTCTTCAATGACAATATTTAAGTTTCTGCTCACACCTATTGAAGCTTCGAACCGGCCAGCGAAGAATCGATAGATGACCAAAAGCTATGTAAAAAAAATAGATACTTAGGGCTTAAGTTTATAATCTTTAATAGTATTGTTTGTGTTGTAGAATTCATATAGAGCGTTAACAATTGAAGGAAGCAAATTTGCAACAAAATGCAAATTCGGTTGGCCTCACTAGGTAACAAAGAGACCCGCCAAGAAATAAATTAGTGTATGGGTGATTATTAGTGAAACAATACACCCGAGTTTTGGGAATGGCTACCGCTCAAATAGTTTTGAAACATAATTTGTAGATTCTTTTATTTTACCTATCCACTAATTAAATTAAAACTCTAATAAAATTGTCTCCATTGACATCAGAAAGATATAATTGCAGATTTTATTGCCGCAATAAAAGCAAAATTACGGCGGCAAATGAAATAAACCAAAAAACAAAAAAGGATAAAGGGACGCCGATTTGACTTGAATGCTTTTCCATATGCAATGCTGTTGCCAGAATTCGGAGAAAGCCATTCGGAAAGAGAAAGCTTTTTACTAATAAATCCCTAGTTTCAAGTACTTTTCTGATGTATACTTAACAAAAAGATAAAACTGTATTATTTCTAATCCTCTTGAATGCGTTTAAGGAGAAATGATGGCAAATTTACTCAAGTAATGTTTAACTTAAACACATTTCAATGAGCTTCGTTTTTGTGATGAGAACAGCTCGTCAAAAATGCTTCATTGAAATTGTTGACAGGCGATCATCAATGTCTAATGCACTTTGTTTTCCAATGTTTCATGTTTGATTTCTCTCTGAAATTTCATTCATTTACCTGTTCGCTTTCTATTTGAATTTTTCCGACGCAATAAATATCGCGGCTATTGTATTCTAATGACTTTTCAATGCATGAAATGCTGTCGTTTGTAAAAATTGAATGATGGAATGATCTTTGTTCTTTATGAGCTTTAAACGAAACAACCTAAAATGTTTGCATCCGTTTAGTTATAGCTTTTATAACGAACGGTATATGCCGTATATTTTGAGTCGATCTGAAAAAAACAGGGGAAAAACAACTGGTTTTTCGCTGGTACACAGATAAAAAAAGATCAACATACGCTATGGTTAAACACTTGCTTTTATGCTTGGGAATTTTAGTTCGATATTCACGATAAAACACAGAACTACTGTCGGTATTTTTAGAAATTTGGAAGTTTTTTTTTTTACTCAAATTTAAAAATGTTTTGCTTTTAATAACATTTATTCCCAATTTGCTCCGATAAACCAAACATGAGAAAACTGAAAAACTGCTTCCCGACTGAGAAGTTATCGGTTTAAAGTAGTTAGGCGGAGTTAAGTAAAAAGGCAATTGCATGCTAAAGAAATTTATTATTTCAAAAACACTTTTTTACGCAAATACATTATAGGATGCCATAAACAAAAAATGCCAAGCTTTCTGTTTATCTTAAAATGACTTACAACACTTGGCTTTCGCAGTTTTTTAACGTCTTATCTCACTTGACTTGTTTCGGAGCTTAAACACTTCCGAAAACTAATGAGTGAATTTTTCTTTTGGAATTATTAGAGAGTAACACAAAGTTCACAGTCTAAATTTCATGGAGTTTGTGCGTTGTTTCTTTTGTTATTGTCCTGAGTTCATTGAAAACATAAACTGAAAGTAAAAGAATCTAAAAAGAAAATTTTTTAATCATTTCGGTGTATGCTTTAAGAAAGATAAAGGTTTCGCTTGTGTTACCACACACAAAGCTTGATTTCAAATTTAACTAGCGGTAATTTGTCAAAACTGAGCGTACATTTTTAAAATTTTAAAATCATCAGTTTATGAAACGTGTATTAAGTTGGCGGTTTAAAGACCAGCTAGCGATTATTGTGGTTGAGGTTGTATCGCGGTCTGGAACAACGTTATGAATAATTTTCGGGTTACGCAACTATTTGCGATAGGAAAGTGTGAAAGTCGAGTACATACTATTAACTGACCTGCGGATTTCTCATATATTGGTAAACTCAAAACCGAATTTTTTGAATTTTTGACAAAACAGCGTCATAAACTGACCATTTTTCTCGAGTAGCAAAACTATTTTAACGCGTAATTGTGATATTTTAAACTAAAGTGTTTTTGTAGTTTTTGGTTTAAAACTTGCTTTAAAGTTTTCCTTCTTTTCATGTAGAAGGTCATTAAGAAACAACCATTGATAAAGATCAACTCAGAATTTTAAAAAAATAAAATTAAAAAAAAACAATCATTTGGCTTTAAAGTAGGTTAAAACAAATGCTAACTTGAAAACTTGATAATACTTTAAAAACTAAGAAATACCTTGGGATATAATTCACCCTGGTCGCTGATCCAATATCTGGGTAACGCGATTCACTGCATGTGCAGAACTAAACAGTGTGCTTAGTTTCTTTAAAGAAAAAAAATCATCTAAACTTTTACTGTTCAGACACTTAATTAAAGTTTACTTCGATACAGGTGCAAAAAATAGTTTAAGTAAAAACAAAATACAGGTTTGAAGTGCCACAATGAAATTTTTTTCAGATAATCTTATTTGAAATCGACACAATCGTAACAAAATCGGAAATGTAAACTACAGAGTTGTAAGGAAATGACAAAATTGAGTTTTACTTGATGAAAACAATGTCAAGTTAATTAAAACTAGATCGAGACATCTTATAAGTTTTAGCATTTCTTGTTGATTTCGTGGGAAAATAATCTATTTTCAGACTTCCTTGAATAAAACGGTTATATTAAATCTTTTCTGTTGTCGGCAACAAAGCAAAATAAGATAAGAATCACAAAATCTTATTCGTTTCGGATCAACTAGCACAAAGAAGACGATGAACCGTGTACTTTACGACATGCAAAATTTGTTGTAAAAACTTACCGAGTGCGTTCTTAGTTTCGATAAACAAATCCCCATGAAATATGATACAATCACAACAAATCCTATATATACTACCAAACAAAATTCACATTATATTTTGAAAGTTATTACAATTATTTTACCGTTTTCTATTTCAAATCGCATGTAAACAAATGTAAACTAATCTGTGTGTTTCTCTTAAGCTTCAGACGGATTTGTATCCATATTCATTGAGTTTATTGAAAAACGCATACGTTCTATTTAAATCTGGTGCACTGAATCTCAACTAGTATTATTTCCAAGTATGTACTAAATATTCACACACATTTATCTACAACTTACCAAATGTCTTGTTTTAAACTCCACTCAAAACAACAGTTATCCTCGTTTATTCTATTAGAAACACAAACCTTTCGGGGCTAGCATTTCGTGCGTTTGTTTTCAGTTGCACGTTCAAAAACAGGACTTTTTATCCCTGAAATGACAACTAAAATAGCTTGTTCAGTCAGTGTAAACAAGCATGCTGTCTCACTACTCGTAGTCAGGGAAATCCGGAGCGGCCGGCAGTAAATGCTTATGATCAAACCATAGACAAAACAATGAAACACTTTTCAAGCCTGTGTGTGATAAAGAGACCATTTCATTTCATACAGAACATTTCCGTTTGATTGTGTCTATAACCATAAGGTTTACAACTCAGTCCTGCTACCTTCAAAACTAGACAAAAGTCACCGTGTATCTGCCGTTGACAAAAGCTACAAAGAAACACTGAGCATTAGTAGCTCTAGTACAAACATTTAAGGTTAAATGTTGAAAGACAACACTTGAAAGTTTAGCCAAGTTGTTAACTTATGGTGCAATTTTGATTTAACGGTCAAAAAAACCTAGCTTCATGAAATCTACAAAGTTATAAGGAGCTCCGGAGATGGCTTGATAAATCGTGATTGACGGCCTAAGCAAATTTTCTTGGCACATCAATTGTGGATCAGTTCACAATGAGAGCAAGTAGGCTTGCTGGAAGATCTGTAACTGAACTAAGAATAGAAGTACACACTCAAAAATTCAGTCTAATGATTATCTGACAGTTTTGGAGAAAGACAAAAACTTTTCAAATATTTTTGGCAATAATGAAATACTTGGTTTTTAATTGATACCACAGGTGTGTGTATTAAGTACAGGAAAGTCTTTGGTTGTATTCAACAAAGCGAATTTTTCTCTTATTATGCAACAGCAGTAAAAATAGAAAGTAAAGAAATTCTTTATCCGAGAATCCTTTATTAAAACTTTGCGTCATAAAACTCATATCTTTAAAATTCTACAACCTCCATTATTTGAACGTTTTGTTGTTTCAAGAATTTTCCATTTGTCTGTGTTGAAAACTATTTTATTAAATCACTGCAAATTTCACCTTGGCTGTGAACCGGAACAAAAAAAGCACAAGACAGATTAGCGTGTGGCAAGCCCAGCTATTTTGTGCATTGTCCCCCATACTCACAGTTTGCAATTGCTTCAAATGGAATACCACAAACAAATATTTAGGCCAAGTTTGACACCTCCAGCAAAAGCATCTCTTCCTGTTTTTAACTCACAAAATTTTTTGATGTCGTTGTCTCGGTGGGTGCTCACCTTATGTTCAATGGGAACAATTAAGGTACATATTGTTTTACAATATTTTTAAATTACATTCTTTCCATTTCTGCAAATAAAATGGAAGGTAGTTTATTTTTCGTTAATTTTCAGCTACTTTTCTCAAAAATAACAACCTCGTGTTGGATGCAGAATGCAGATTGTTTATCGCAAACGGTTTGTAGACAGAAAACTCTTTTGTTTGTGCCAAATGTGCAAACGGTGGTTAAAAGCTACGTGAAATAATTCATACCTTTCCGAAAAACACATCACTTTGGGATCGAGTTATGACTGATGCACGCAATTTGAAAAACAATGAAAATTTCAATATATGAGTAAAACTCGCAAGATATAAGAAGCAAGTGGAGTTTGTATGAAAGTCTTCGACTCTAAATTATCTTATCAACCTTTATAAACATAATATACAGTTTAATATGATGTTTTATTTAACAGAAAGAGTGCAAAACACGAAACACGAGAAAGATATAAAGGAAAACCCTTTCCTAAGAAAACTAGAGCGAAAGAGAAATTCTTATGCGCAGCAAGAGCAAAGTAAAGTTACCTTAAAAAGCAGTTTTTTGCTGGAAAGTGAAACTGTCTCTTTTAGCTCTCGTTTTTATTTCATTAAATATTTAGCTAAAGTGTGTTCCCCGAACTTGATTCCAAACTTTAAAACTTTTTACAATCTAGAAATTAGTGTTTTACATCTGTACCTGACATGAGTCTAAACTTTGATTACGAGGGAAGTTCTCCTTTTTCTTCAGCTTGTTGAAAATTTAGTACCTGACATTTGAGTCTAAACTTTGTTTACGAGGGAAGTTCTTTTTCTAAAGCTTGTTGAAAATTTCGCCAGATCAAGTTGCGAAACGAAACTCTTTTTGCTCACGAGTCTACGCCGCGAAAAAAATACGTCTGATTAATTAAAGTTTAAATGAGTGGAATTTTTCCTAAAGTTTACATCTTCCAGTTCTTCTAAACCTTTAAACTTAAAAAATGTCACAGCTTGAAACGTTTTTTGCCTATAAAAACAAAATCAAAATCTTATAGGAAAAATCAAATCTCGAAAACGTTTTTTGGTCCATGGTAAAATAAATCAGTTGAAAAATAGGCTAAAGAGTTAATTGGGGAGAGAAAAGTTTTTCTGGAACAGGAAATTTTCATGGATAATTACCATTTTTTAAAAAGACTGATTAAAGTATCCACAGATGTTTATATACAATTAAAACCTCCATTCAAATATTGAAACACTAATTCAGTTTATTGTAAACAGGAAAACAAACTTGGTAGGCATTAATTTCATTGTACTTTTAAAATAAATGGAAAACGAGTCGGCGATAAAATTTGCATCGGATAACAAACAGAAACATAACTAAACCGATCTTCTAATTAAAAATTACAAGAATGACGGAAATTGAGATAAATCAAATAAGTACGTGTTTTAAATAATCAACGAAAAAGCGAGATTAAGCTGGGAAATCCGAAGCAAAACTTACAGTCTCTCAATCAAAAACCGTTGGATAACTGTTCCCTCGTAAATCTAAACATTCCAGCATTCCGTTCATTCGTAACACAAGAATGGATTTGCATTACGTTAACCCGTTAATTTTTAGTGCTGTATTTGGTTGCAGAGATGTACACAACATTAGGATGAAGGATTTGTTCAGCTGTGATCTGAAATAAACCGAGGCCATTTTTCTTTTTACAAAATCAATCTTTATGCGTAAAGAACAGTCACACATTTTAACACACGATGAAACAAAAAATCTTAGCCATAGAATCTACATAAGAGATGCTTGGAAAACTGCTTTACAATTCCATTTTAAGACGCCTGCAAGTATTAGGGTTAATGGAATTTATTGGAGGGGAAACCGTGTTTTTTAAGAAAAATTTTTTTATAAAAACTTGAATATCAAACGGAAAACCTCGAGTATTTTTTAGATAAATAGTTAACCGGTACGACAGACAGATTCTGTTTTTGTTTTTAATCATTACTTTTTACGCAATTCATTAAAGGACATGTTGCACACAGGAGTGGGTTCAGTTGATTTCGTGAGTGCTAGCTGTATAAACCGATACTAGGGAGGGATTGTTTTGATCAACGGATGCGTTGGTGCAGGAAACGGCCGGGTTGGCAAAACTAGTCGTAGAGGGCGGAAAGAGATGATGTTATCAAAAAGCTAAAAGAAGGCTTAGACTAAAGAGCCTTAAACTGTTTTTAGAAAAACGAAGACGACTCTACATCACAGAGAAAAACTATATAAGAAATTGCGAGGCCTTTGAAAAAATAATTATACACCAGAAATATTAATGATTTTTCATAAAAATTTGACCAATTTTTAGAAACTTGTTGCACTAACTAGTGTGGATCCTTCCCTAAAACAAGAGGCATTCGGCCTTGTCCCAAAAATAGACGACCTTATAAAAGTGTGAATTTAGGTGGCAAGGCAACACTCTGTTCAAGACGTGCACTCATATTGTGCGGAACACCGACTTTAGCAAATAAAAAACGTTATGGCTAACACCTGGAATTCGACCTGCCTTTTAAAGCATTACAAATAGATTGAACTTCCCACACTTAAACCTTTTGTAAAGTTGAATTAGGGTTTTGGTTGAAAATGGATATTTCTTGCGTTTTAGAGGTCTACGTATCTCCCGCAGTTACATCATCATCACCATCATCACTACTAATTCCATCACCATCACCATCACCATCACCATCATTATGAGCTCATCATCATCACCATCACCATCATCATAGTTTTCACCACCAACATCACCACCATCATCATCAACGCCAGCATCATCATCACCAACATCATCATCACCATCATCATCATCATCATCATCATCAATCATCATCATCATTATCATCATCATCATCACCAACATCATCATCACCATCATCATCATCATCATCATCATTATCAATCATTATCATCATCATCATCACAAACATCATCATCATCATCATCATCACAAACATCATCATCATGAGCTCGCCATCATCATTATCAATCATCATCATCACTATCATTATCATCATCAATCATCATTATCATCATCATCATCAATCATTATCATCATCATCATCACAAACATCATCATCATCATCATGAGCTCACCATCATCAGTATCAATCATCATCATCATTACTATCATTATCATCATCAACCATCATCATCAATCATCATTATTATTATCATCATCAATCATCATTCTCATCATCATCATCATCAATCATCATCATCATCCTTCCATAGAACATACAATATTTTATAATAAGAAAATGAGAATTGTTTAAACAAAGTCATCTAATGACGACATATCGCCATGATATGGGCTCATAATTTTCCAAATTTGGCGTGGCCCATACACGGAAAATTGAACAATTGAACAGATTAACTTTATGACTTTCTTGGTAGCGCAATATTTTGAATATATACTTCCCTCTTCAGCTACTCGGTGGCTTTGTAAAACGTGACCTATTAAAATCTCTGAAACCCCTTAAATGTCACTTTTGAAAAATTTTGAAATTTGTTGTTGAAAGTGAAACTAAATGATGAGGTTAACAGATCGTTTAGTAGCAATTGCAAAAGAACATAAACCATTTACACAATAACTGTGGTTGTCTTACAATCCTTCAGTCCGCACCGAGGGGTTATTGACGTCCCAATGCCAGACAGTTATTTCCTTTTCAAATAACTTGAAAAACAGTACATTTTGTTTTAGGGCAACAATGGTCTGCACCTTTCTCAATAGCAATTTATTTAATCAACAGATATCATTACAGAATCTGTGTGGGACACGCACTCATAATGTTATTACTTTGGTGTAAAGAGCACATGGGTTCTTGTTTCACAATTGACAGGTGATAAGTATAAGTTTACAAGCTTAATGCATGCTTGAGTTGTGTTTTGGCAGTTGCTACTGCAAAGTTATATAATATCTATGTCTGACTACAAACAATATTTCCACACCCAGTCCTCTTTGCCAAAACAATGTCGATTTTGAAATGTCCGCGTCAGAAAAACACTATCATGTTGTTAGAAAAGTTATAATTTTCTCCCTGACTTTATCTACTCACCTCCCTTTAAAACGTGACAAAACGGGGAGATTCTTTTGCTTCTATCAAAAATCTTTAAGCTGCAGCTTATAGGCTAGTGATCATAAACCCATTTTCAAATACGGATTAGCTTCTTCAGAACTGATAACCCGATATCTTCAGATCCACAGGTTGATAAGCCCCTTCATCGATTTTTCCGGAACTGCGGACAGGGAATTTTGGGCAGATATCAAATAACCCTCGCTATCCAGTACATCACATTTTTACTATTTCGAATTTCTTAATTATCGAGTTCTGTTTTAGGAGTAAGGAGTTACGGGAGTTCGACTAATCAGTGTTTGAATGATATCTCATAGTTAAGTACAGTCTTAAGTTGTAAAAGTTTCACTCTGTATTTTGCCAAACTGTGGCACGATGAATGTCAGATATAAACTAGTACAACTATGACGTTTTATAAGAGGTCCTTGTTTGACCTTTGTTTGGATGTTTGAATTCACCTAGAATCACGTAGAAAGCGGTTTGGCATTCCTTTAGCAGCCAACGCCATCGTCCAACCTATCAGTGCAAAAGCTATTTAAAACATTCTGACTTTATTACCAATTAGAGTGTGAAAACTATGCGCTGGTGAAAAAATGTGGAAATACGTGAGCAAGTGTCATCACGCCTATAAGCGATTATGGCAATACTTTTTCAGTGCGAAAAATAGCACCTGGCTTGACAGTTTCAAGTGTATTTGACCAAGATTTTGTCGTGAGAAAACACAGGGAAGTTTTGTAAAGTGGCATGTCATGCACGTAGATAGCTGCACGTACACGGCCACGGTAAGCCTAACTCAACCTATTTTAATCAAAATGACAAAGAATTCCCAAAGTAAATGTGAATTTTGGATGAGAAATGTTTAAGTGATAGTGTGAATGCGAAAGGAATTATTATTAACACGGATTAAAAATGTTGATCCGTTTACGAAAATTTATTTTGATGACAGGGCATCGCTAAAATTAGATTGGGTTAATTGATAGGCAAGATTTTATTAATTGCTGATTACTGTCTGATTTTTTGATTGCGGTTTGCAAAGATTTGGAATTCTGATCTGTACTCGATTTAAGCTTAACAGCAAATGCTACAAGAAATTCTGTAACTGCCAGCGTTACAATTTTAAGCCGGTAAACCAATAAAGCAAACGACAAATGACAGCAAATAAAAACAACTAGCGATTTATATCAAATCGTGACCCAAATTTTGTGGTAGCGTGATTTCTAACAATGAACTAAATAGCTTAATGTTTAATTCATCAGACGCGCGGTATCACAGACTTTAAAGTCGTAACAACAACAACAACAACAACATCAACAACAAAAAACACACACAAAAAAAAAAAAAAACCTGGCACTCAAGTGGTTCTGTAACTCTACTTTTTTATTCATGTGTTTGTTGTGGTGAAGCGTGTGCCACAAACGAATATTTAATAAAACTCATCTACGGCGCGATAGAAGTTTGTTTATTTTAGAGAACTGACTTCTTCCAAATGGCGGTAACGTTAAGGCTAATCAGCGGCTAAATGGCTTAAGCTTTAATTTATGCCATCTTTTTCTGTTATTAAACTTTACAAGTCAATTAGTTTTACACCTTATCGGCAAAATATTGCAATGAAAATTTCTCGAAAATGGTTATTTTTCGACAAAAATTCTTCACATTGTGAGATAGATAGAAATAGTCGCGCCCAAGTAATGTGCATTTATTCTCTTGATGTCCATTGTTGAACAAACTTATGCAATTGCCGACGGTTGATAATCATCCATAAAGTTTTAAGCTGCGTGTTAGTGATATTAATAACTCGAACCAGGCAACAAAGATCGCGCTCGTTTCAATTAATTACTTTATTTAGGTAAATGTCGGAATCCTTTTGCTTTGGTAGACAGTCGATGAAAACTAATCGATGTTATTGTGTGACCCACGAGGCCTCAAGAGCTTCACAAAAGCTCAACTAAGTACTTCCTTTAAACTAAAAAATTAAGTTTGGGATAATGACAGTAAAACGAAGATTAAAAGCTTACGAGCAAAAATCAGGGAACTGTTCTAGCTTGTCTTAGTACTTGTAAGCAATCAGTTTGATTCACTAAGGCCAAAATATGTTACGGCACGGCAGTTACTAAACAAAGAGGTCTGTGGCGTAATGTTAATGTTATGTGTGAGGTTTTCTAAGCAGTTGTATGACCAAATAAAGAAGGCAAATTTAACTAGTATTGTGAATAGATTCCCAATTACTTTTAAACTTTGAATCTTTCAAAGCAAGACCGCCTTTTGGAAGAAGTCGGCTTCTTTTTGGCTTGTCGTTACCGCTTTGTGATGAAAATAATAAATAAAAACTTAACAGTTTAAAAGTTTTTGTCAAGATCACTTCCCCCTCAAGTTTTTAGGTGTTTTATCAAGCCAGACTTCATGTGCAGACGAGAGGCTGCCAAGCGAAACTCATGGTTTGTATCAAAGTTTTTAAGTATTTTGAAATAGTTTAAGCTCATCCGGCGTACAGTGTAAGCATGCTGAATGCCTTGAGAGTCTGCCCATGACCACCCGTTGGTTGCTTGTCACTTGTAACATACGGGAAGCACGCAATATTTTCTCCTTCCGTTCATTTACTATTATTGATAGCGAGTTCCTTTCTGTTGCCCAGTCCAGAGAACGTGCAGACAAACATCAGACAAGAACTCAAGCCATCTTCCAGTTCGATTCTGCTATTGCCATCCTCAAGTGAGTTGATTTTAGTGACACTGTATGTACTATGAATCAGATTTTGGGCCAGTGTGAGTTACATTTGGGTTTAGTTTAAGGCACCGACTTTGTTGACAATGTCAACATTTTCATTTTGGTCACAGTTGTATATACCCTTACTCTACTACAAGGGGTAGTAATCAATTCTAGTATGTTATATATAACCCCAGTACATTACCAATACAGCAGTGATGTGGCGAGACCAATCTAGAACACCTTACCACATGTACATGAATGCTTATTTCAACAGAAAACATTCAGGAACAAAAACAGCATAATTTTAAGGTTGATGAAAACATTAAAAAAATAACACTCAATCGTTTCTTGCCGCTTCTTTCTAGAAATCAATATCTTTATAATTGTTCCGGTTAAAAAAACATAGCTCCAACGCAGGAAAACTAGGTAAACATGCCCATATAGACCAGAGTACCTATGAAATACTCCTCAGTAAACATTTTAAATTTAGCCTGATCCAGTATCAAGTTGTTACAAGTTCAAAAATAGAGCTTGCATGCCAACTGAAATAACTATAGTTAAAGACTTGCATTGTTGTTCCACCAACTATGGCAAATTAAATATGTTGTTTATGCATGCATGAATCCCAGCAATTGCAACTTAAAAAGCTTATGATTTTTGGTCTAATTTTGTATCATTGTTATTTATTCAAGAAGTTTGTATTTGCTTAACTTATCTTGAGACAAAAATAGCAATTAACATGTTACAAAGATCCGCCGCACTCTTAGTTCTCACTGGTGTATTTTACTGTCTATACTCACCTCTCAAAGCAGTAACGTTCACAGGGACGTGATCTAAAGGATTCCACCGCAAAAGTTATGAGGAAATGCATCTGACAACCCACAAATGTTCTAACAAGAAGTGAGGGTCACGTCCAAAATGTAACTAAACATCCCGTACTATTTCTTTTACAACCCAGTTCTATTTTGGTTCAAAGAGACATGGCTGCCCCAAAAGTGCTAGCTTATTCATGTTGAGGTTTACTTTTTACTTCAAAATACTTCAAAAACACTTCGGGCAGCGTCCTGGAGGACTAAATACTAAGTACTTTGTTTAGGACGTTGCATTGATTTTATCGGGCGCTAATCGAGTTTAATCGAAATCGGCTCCAAGAACTCCGTACTTCTAGAATAGCCTCGAAAATATTGAAAACATATCGAATTTTCACCATTAATTGTTATCTTCGGTTGCAAAATTTTAAAGACGTTTAGCAACGAGCTTTAAAATCAGTCTGAATTCAAACAGAAGTTGATACCAATTTTAAAATGGGTTAAAATTCGTGAAAATGTTTTAACTTAAATCTGTAAACCCATAGCAGCTTTTTCGTGTAACAATTTTTGACGATATTGGTAATGACCAAGTAATAATGTCCTTGAGCTTTGATTGCCCAGTATAGCGAACCGGAAATTAATGTTACACCCTCGTTTTTATTAGCAAGCCACAGATGAGAAAGTTAGGCAATTTCCCTTGCAGTGTTTGTACATAAACACAAACTAAATAAAGAAAAAGATACAATATTTGTCTTTCCACCTCTTCACGCTTTGCGCTCTCAAGCAGAGTTAGTTTAGCGAACAAGATGAAGCTTTTTTTGTTTACCTAGAACTTGCTGTGTTTAGACAGGTTTGGAGTTTGATTAAGTCACAGAAATCTCTTGTATAAACAAACGCTTCGAAAGATTAATAAAATAAAGTTTACTTCTAAGCGTGAAACCTCTGTGTAGACCAGCACAAAATTTACCTTCAAATCGAGCCAAGAAGTTATTAATAACGAAGGCCTAACATCTCTTTTTTGAATTTAACCCGATTGCTTGGAAACTTTATTTATTTACGTGCACATCTGAGTCGAAAATCCGCTCTGATAATCTGAACATCCGAAATTACTTGCCACGGTTAATATTTACATAAATTTATCTTTACCAAAAGTAATCAAGTCAATCAAAAACGTTACAAATACTGGTGTTCCCCGAAAAAGGAAAACGAAGCGAACTATTTCATTCTGTCATGAAAATTACGGCCAGATTGCATCTAGAGTGGCGAAAGCATTCTTTAATCATAAACTCCCGCGACGAACCATCTGCACAACTGATGCAGTCGAACCGACAACTTATAGAAACAACTTTAATCATAAGCGGCATATTTATGAACCGAACGCTTGATGAAACATTGTTTAATAAAACTTAAGAGTTTCATTCTATAAGAGAATGAAGTACTCTTTTAATAGAACAACTCAAAACGACAAAAAGTATTTAATTGTGACAGCATAAACTGAAAAGTTTCCTATAAACAGGCTCAACGAACTTCGAGGACTAAGACTGTTTGGAAAAGAAATAAAAGTATGCAAACGTTCTAAAGTTTCTTAAAAAAGTTTTGTGTTAGTTTAAGCGAGTACAAAAGTTTAGGGTAATATGCAATGAGTTTGAAAACTGGTCAGGAAAGCAAAACAGAAAGTCTTAAAGGCAGTTCAGTTAGTAATTCCGGCAGCTTTGAGCTTTATAAAAGTTGGAGTAATCCTTATTTATGAGCTTTCAGTATTGGCCAAACCAAATATTTGAAATATTAGAGCACGTTATTGCCTCAACCGGCTATTTCAGTAGCTTTTGTTACCACGCAAAGGCTAGAGTTAAAATCTTTCCTTTTGAAAATTTCAGAGGAAAACTTGGATGATTTTCTAAAAGAACGTTTTGTGGTATGTTTCAGTTCAATTTGTTTCTTAGGATATTTCATAAATTTATGTAACGTATAAGTCATCTACTCCAACAATCATTTTTGCAAAGTGAACTGAATCATAATGATAGAAATCAGTCTTTTCAATAATAACCAACTCAAATAATTTTGATTTATTGATAGCACAAGTCCTCATTACTTTGAGAGGATAAAAAAATTGATCTTTTCAACTACTTGAATTTAGTACTTTTTTCATAAAGAGAGATTAAGAAAGACTGGAGTTGAATAAAAGCGTCGGCAATTTTGGTTAATATTCGGTAATGCTAGTCAACAAATTAAAATGCTTAGCGTTAATACAAGGATAAAACAAGAATTGATTTAAACTGAGTTAAATACAGAAAGTTC
This sequence comes from Zoanthus gigantus, assembly GCA_025331005.2. Classification (NCBI taxonomy): domain Eukaryota; kingdom Metazoa; phylum Cnidaria; class Anthozoa; order Zoantharia; family Zoanthidae; genus Zoanthus; species Zoanthus gigantus. The sequence continues at coordinate 7,496 of JAOBBB020247136.1, read as the reverse complement.
GTTTAGCAATGCGAAACAAAATTTTGCTAATTTATTGCAGTTAGGGATTACTAAACAAAAAGCTAACTAAACATAAATCCATTCCAAAATTAAAAACGCCATCTGTTTTTGATTAAATCATCTCCTCTGCACAATCATTTTTCCAAGTCAACTTTTTAGAAACCCTTTCGTTGAATAAAGAAAAATGGAGTCCCTGTAAAACAAGGAAGTGGAGAAAAATGTGTTAATTTCTTTTTCAAAACCCTGTTTTCCTCGATATCATTAAAACCTCTTTGAAAACTAGCCGAACAATTAACAATTTCAGAAAAATGGTATAAATATGAAACTTTGCGAAAAATTCAAATCGTTACTTCTTTGAAAACTTTAAAAACAAAACATTTACTACACCATCTACATCAATACTTTGATATTCACTATGGACACTGGCTTCAGGATGTTTTGTGGATATTAATTCTTTATATAAATAGAACACAAGAATTTTTTTACGAAAAAGCTATAGGTATAGGAAGAAAGGGCTAGATTAAAAGGCTTTAAACGTCAGTGACAGGTTAAGAGACCAGAAAAGAACAATCAGGAGCAGGATCTCAGAAAAATAACAAGGAAGTGGATGCATTAAGAAGTTTTTAAAACGGTTTGGAGAAAATCCTGTAAAGAGAAAGATTCCTTCTTTTCTATTTAAAACCAAGATATCGTGAAAGCACGTTTTATCCTAACACATACTCACGAAGTCTTATCTGCTCAGATAAGTGGTATCAGAAACTAAGTATTTCCTGCAGACTGGGTGCCCCGTTGTTAGAGAAAACACCAAGATACACGAAAGGTATTCGGGAAACATTTACTCTAGATCATTTGTAAGGTAACACATGATGAGGGGGAAAATGTAACGAGTATCTCGAAAGAATTATTTTATTTTATCAGTTTTATATTATTTGATAAACATATAATTAACACACGATACAGTTTTGACTAACTTTATAAGGTTATGTTTTAGAGTTAGGAAACACTTTTAAAATACTAATTTTAACAGTGTACATAACCTAAGTGTAAAAATCAATAAGGTATGAAGCAAAGATTAATTTGATGACCGAATTTTCACGTTCTAAGTTCATACAAATAACAGCTCTTCCTTTTTCAAGCTTCAAAAATAAAATGTTTCTGGTTGGTATATTATCACCGATTTAACCGTGCTGAAGAAAATACAAATATATCTTTTTCTAGTATAAAAAGAAAATCAAAACAATCGATGCATATTTGGTAAAATACACATTCTATGCCAGCCTGAATGCTTTTGACATCCGTTCAACAGAAACGTGTTTATTTTTGTAATAACCAAGAATGATGGAATTCGAGTTTCCCTTTTGATCTACTAAACAAGAGTGATTTAGTTTTGTAAACAAATTACTCACCAAATTTTTTTGAAGGTAACTCTAGTAAGTCAATACTATAGATTTTCAATCATCGGCCGTCACATCGACAACTCTCTGGTTTGCAGCGTCTATACACTACCTCCTGATATACTCATAATAATAAACACTTTGGCTTTAAAGCTCAGTAAATCGGTAACGCGTACTCGATTTTCTCAAAGCCTACTTGTCCTCTTACCAAAAATTATGTTTCAAGGACAAGGAAGTATAAATTGTACAGCCGCGCATTAACTTTAGAAAAAATGTAGGAATCATTTTTCAGATACTGACAACATAGCTATTGGACAAAATATATATATTAGAAAGGTCGATACATAATTAAGCTTTTTTGGCTAGCCAAATCAGCTAGCTTTCTTCTGGTTTTGCTTAAAATATTATGCTATTTTTTAGTAAAATCTCATATAAGTTGTGTGGACTTCTCTTTTTCAAATTCAGTTCATTACTGAGTGGTCGACACTGAAGATCTTCAACATCTTAGTCTTACGTCGCACAGTACGTCCACTGAGTGACAATTCCATTTGTAAACTCATTCGTATTTCCTTACTGGAATTACTTTCAAGAAAATCGGTGAGTTGGTTTTAAAAATAATTGATGTAATTTGTTTACAAAACTAAATCACTCTTGTTGTTCAGTAAAGCAAAACGGAAAGTAAAGTTCCATTTGTTATTACAAAAATAAACACGTTTCTGTTGAAAGGACGTCAAAAGCATTCACACTCGCAGAGCTAGTTTATTTTACCAAATATGCATTGATTGTTTTGATTTTCTTTTTAAACTAGAAGATATATATTTGCGGTTGTTTTGTTTAACAGTTGAATCGGTGATAACACTAACAAGAAACATTTTTATTGTTGAAGCTTGAAAAAGGTATTGCTATTAATTGACTGAAATAAGTGAACATTCGGTCATCTAACGTGTCTTTGCTTCAGTCAAATGTAAAAAAATAAGAAACGAAATCTCTCTCTCAAAAAATGGAAATTATTTCTGTAGTTGTACTGCACTAAAGACAAGATATAAAATTACGATAAACATTTTGGCAAAAATATCTCTTAGTCTTAGATACTACTTTAATCATTAAAGTTGATAAAAGTTACAGTTTGGATCCTGGATGGCTGGAATAAAATTAACCTGATTTTGGAACAAGAAAGTTTATAAGACATATAGCCAAAGATTTACTATGCCGTCTGATATTCCCATACAAAATCGCGTGATCAACTTTACAACCCAAAACAGTCTATAAAATGCAATAACAAAAAGTATAAAAGTCTTTGAAACCAGCCAAGCAATATACGTTATTTTTGTTTCTCTTAAAAATAGCAAATAACTGTACATTTTGGCACAAGGCTATCAGTCAAAATTGTCGTAGCACGTTATTTCAGTACATTTAAGACCAGTTCAACTTCAGCCCAACGCTAATCCAAAATAATATACCTCTAAATATGACACACGAGTTCAGTCTTTCAACTTGGCAACATTTTACTCTTTTGAAAAATGTTCTACTCCGGATGCATGTATATATATATTAGACATCTTCTTTCTGTTCTTGCGGAGATAAAAATAACGAAAAGAGTTATTAACAGACTTAATTGTTATTAAATTGACTAAATGCAACTTTTACATTTTTAAACTAAAAAATTCAGGATTGTTCCGCATTCAAGGGCAAGTCTCTTTTCATGATAAGATAGCCGAGAGATTTAATGTGAATCTTTGTTTTCAACAAGAAATCATTTCTACCGAAGCTAAATAAACCAACAAAAAACTGGAATGATGAAACACTCAACGCGACTAACTCAAATATTCTTCAAAAATTTTACCGAAACAGTGCCGAGAGGAGGCCGATATAGTGTTTAACCCCCTTTATTAGAATGAATTATTTTCGTTTCTTTTTTTTATTTGTTTGTTGGTTTTCAATCTGCTTTTAATACGCTTTTGATTTGAAGAGAATAATCTAAAAAACAAAAAGTAAAAAAAGAAATTTATATCGTATTCGTGCACGTGAAAATTTACAAGTTCCGTTTTTGGCACCGAATGAATACTAGAAATATCTAGCTTTAAATTTCTTTAACTATAGAGGTATACCATGCCATAATTTTGAAAGATACGTGTTTGTTTTCTCAATTGAATCGAGGTTACCTTGGACTGATGCCATTACTACAAAACAGAGAAACTTCCTCTTGGTTTTAAAGAGCACTTAAATTATAATTGAAGGAATAAGGGCGAAATAAGGTGCATACCGTGAAATGGAACTAGCTACTTAGGATTAATATAGGAAAAGATTCCTAAAACCAGCAGGCTGAGCACAGCTAATCTCAAGATATTTCACGCACACCCAAGACTTTTCCTAATTGTACCAGTAACTTATTTCTGAAACATGGTAAATGAAATAGTTCCGTGATTTGAACAAAACTTGTTTGATTTGTTCCGACTAAAACCTCTCGAGACTCTTAGAGAGTTCTGCAAATTTATTGTTACGTGATCAAAACCACAAATAACTTTCGCTTTGGCAAGCTTAAATCTTTAATTCAAGCGAGTCGAAAATTTTTGGTTTTGTAGCACTTAATTTCCACCATTTTTCCTGATGAGAGAAATAACAAAAATTAAAACACTTTTTGTAGTAAATTGTTTTTGGGCCACTGGAAAAAAATATAACAATAACACGAAAAATGTTGGTTTTAGGAGAACATATTTGGAATGGCTTTCTGCTAGTGTTTTGTATAAGCTAGAAAAACTACAAGTGCTTGTGAATGTTCTTATTTATGTTTTGAATTAGAGAAAAGTTTTCGGCTTTACCTCATAATTGGACGATTATCAAGTTAAATATATCAAAACAGTTATTGTATTTCAAAAGTTATTTGCGACAACGGTAGAAAGATTTAATTATTGTCACAAAATAACAATCTACAAGAGTAAAAAAAGTAATTAAAATGCCATAGAAGAGAAACGGACAATAAAATTGCTTGAAATAATTCTTTTCATTAACCACCATTTTATTCTGGTTTACTTTAAGTTTAGTTACTGTCAGCCGCGACGATGGAAATTCGACGTGCAGGTGAAATGGTCAAACTGGTGGAAAAAGGAGAAAAGGAACTAAAATATATCTTTCCTTGACTTAACATATAACAAAAACGTCAATTTTCATTTCCGAAAGTAATAGATAGAACTGTCTCATCTACACTTTTAAAAGTTTCACCAACTTTTTTGTGCTGTAGTTCATAGCTTAGCTAAAGGAGTGCTGTGAACTGCCTAAATTAGCCTTTCTAAAAGGACTTCGTGGGTTTTGTTTAAATAATTAAGCTCTGTTAAAGTCTTCTCAATCCTTCAGTTTTTCCATCTAATTTCTCAATTATCAAAAAAAACCAAACAATCTCTTCAAATTAGCTGTAACAAAGCATTAATAGAGATTAATGTTATTTTTCGTAGTTTCAATCACTCACGAAAAACTTGTGAAAACCATCGAAAAGCAAAATTGATTAAATTTAATGACGGTCTTAAAAAGCGGCGGTGACTACAAACCGCCCAATTTTTCTTGTTATTGTAATCCAAAGTGCGGAAAATTTTGTCAATTCACTGGAAAGTTTATAATTCAACTAATTTTGAGTCGTTTGTTCTCGTGATGCCGTGACATATTTAATCCATGGCACAGAGACTCAATCGTTCAAACGCGGCATCCTTTCTTGTCTACAGCAAAAAGTTGATTGACCTCCCACATTGCTTTATATCAGAGAAAACAGTAATAACTTTAACAACGCGCCTAGTTTTTGATAGCTAAAGGCATTTTACAGTCAGCAATAACTCAAACCAGGTAAATCCAGCAACCGGTGATAGGTACTCACAATAAACGGCTTCAATTTTTTGATCAGTCTAAGTACATTCAAATCCCTTCACCTATTTATCTCCTCCCTTGTTCTTCTTATGTTCCACCTTAGCAAAAGTGACATCTCAAATGGATTTGTCTGTATGCTATTGCACACAAAACAAACTGACATTTACATGCCACGGGGGGTAGAAATTGGGAAGCCGATAGGAAATGAAATGAAATGCAATGCAAAACACAATCCATTCAAAACATCGCCATCTTTGTTTTTCAACTTATTCAGAAGTACACCACAAGTCAACAAAGGGGACCATCATGGCTGGATTTCTGAACCACTATTCGCCTTATCCAGTTGGAGGTGTAAACTTTGGACCAAGAAACCCAGAGATGTTCGGACCGATGGTACCTCCATACGGTATGTCATTTTACGTTTAACCGATAGAGTGGGCCAGATGTAGCCGCCACAATTAAAAAGCAACTTTACGAGTGTCTTTTTGTAAGTAGACGAGCAAGACTCGAACATAAGTAAAAGTAACAAAAACTGACTTTCGATTTATAAACCTGTACTCTTACAAAGAGATCTTTTCAGGTGTTAAACCATAAATTGTTGTTTTTGTTTTTTCTTTTAAAAAGGTGTTTGCCTTTAAAACTAATATAAACTCTTTAATTTAAAAACGAAGAATATTTTTTCGCATACTGCAGAAATTCTGGAACTTTTTATCGGTTTATCTTCGTCAACACAGCATACCTTATTAACTAAGTGTGATCTTCTACACTATAGTTCTGTATTAATCCGCAGTTCTTTCTGAACAAGAACTCTCTAATATACGTTCAATAAAAATTCTTACAATTAGCTGAACTATGAGAGCCAATTTAACACCTTCAGATGATAAATGGTGACACATTAACGAGCTTTAAGTGTGCGCAATTCTTTGTTCTTCTTTAAGTTTTATTATTTCGGTTGTAATTGTTCTGTTTGATCTAGTAAACTCTTCTTGAGGGAAACGTTTTCGGAGCGAAGTTTGCTAGTAAAATCTTCTTGAGGAAAACGTTTTCAGAGCGAAGTTTTCCATAGAAGAGATCCAAATGACAAATCCTTCACCGGGAATACTTGTTTCGAGTGCTAAAAACATCAGGGATGAGGGCTCTTCCAAAAAACAAGCACTGTACGACGAAATACTTTTTTCGTCTAAGGATATTGCAATAAAAAATATAGTCAAAACGTTTTACTTTCAGAGAGCAGACCTGGATATCTTCTCTATCCTAAACTTGGTTATTTCTGCATCTCAATTGGGATCAGCAAGAAAATTGTCTCTTTTGAAGTCATATATGTATATATAGGGCTTTGGTTTGATTTGACACACATGCTGTAATAGGTACTCCTAGTTTATAGATCAACCGAGATTGTGAATTATTGTAGGCTAAAGGTACCAATGTAAAATAACATTAAAATAAAAAAAACTAAATTTTAAAGTACACAACATCAAGTAATCAAAGGGAAAAAATGATAAGTGCGTTACGAGCAGTTAATAGAAAATCTTGATGTTAGGAATTCCACAAACTGAATATAATATTTTGATCGGTTACTAGTTGCGTCTATTTCAGCTTTGCAGGATCTAATCTCGAAAATCCCATGCACTTTCACACAAGAACCAGTTTACGTCTTTCCTCAAGAATGAAATATTTTTATCATATAAGAGTGAACTAAGTGAACTATATCTTATGCAGGTTATCCTAGGAAGCAGCGAAGAGAGAGGACCACTTTCACTAAAGCTCAGTTGGAAATTCTAGAGGAATTATTTTCTAAAACCCGCTATCCTGATATTTTTATGAGGGAAGAAGTTGCGATGAAGATAAATCTTCCAGAATCAAGAGTCCAGGTAAAAAGCCAATTAGCTTCTTACAACAAAAAGCAAAAACTAAAAAATTTTTCAAAGATCATAACACTTTCCACTTATCTAACGGGTTCCACATCCATCTATTTATTAATCCTATACCATCCATTCATTCATCCACCCAGCCACCCATTCATCCGTTTATCCACCTATCCGTCCATGAACCCATCCATCCATTCATCCAACCAGCAATCCACTCATCCATGCATTCATCCATCCATCCATCTACCCACCCAACTCCATCCATCCATCCATCCATCCATCCAACTACACCCATCCAACTACACCCATCCATCCATCCATCCATCCATCCATCCATCCATCCATCCATCCATCCATCCATCCATCCATCCATCCATCCATC
>JAOBBB020247055.1:0-11256 GCA_025331005.2 Zoanthus gigantus | reverse complement strand
TTCTCATTTTTCATGGATTCAATTTAAAAACTTGCAAGAACCGGCACGAGTAAGGCTACTGGGTAGCCTCTTGTTTTCTTTAATTTTCTAGTATACCTACTTGAATTTCATTTTGCATCTCGACTAGTCTGGCATTCTGTGGATCTCTGTTTATAACAGGTTTATTGCGGATATTCCTTGCCTGAAGAACAAAATAAAAATTATTTGACTTACAAACAAATCTTAACAATTTTTATATAAAAAATGATCATTAACTCGTTTATGCAAGCAAGTGCCACTAAAAAATTATAGTGGTGTGGGTCTGTGGTGTAGGACATTTAAATGTGCAGATGGAAATCAAATGCACAATCAATTTTTGCTAATCAAAAATAACTGAAATAAAAGAGGGATATGAACTTAAACTCCAGCCATGACAAGGTATTATATTTTATACAAATAGAGCCTCGTGTTAAAAACTGAACCACAAAGCTTTCCCACTGCTTCTTAGCAAAAAGTTAAATTCATATAACAGCTTATTGCTTTTTTCAAGCCAGTACTTATTTCCAATTTCTGAAGTACAAGGCAACTCCCCCTGGACAGAATATTAATCTGACAATGGTTACCCCTGGAAGAAGATGGAACTAGGTGTTTTCTGCTAGCATGATGCGTGATAAGACCAACGTGTTTTAAGAAAAACTTTTAAAAAAAATTATAAGAAACTAGCGAGGAAGCGTAACTTAGATCCCCATTACACCAAACTGTTCCTAATAAGAACAAGTTCAAAATTAACTAGTTACAAAAATGAGTAGGCTCATTGAGCCGTAGGTACAATTTCAGATGGGCTAAATACAATGTCGAAGAAAAAAATGCAGACAACTGTCCACAAAAATTCTGCAAATGTTGAATCAATGAATGATTTAATTGGCACTTTAAAAAAACTCAAAAATTAAAGCAATAAAAAAAACAAAACCAATATGACGTTGTAGCATTTTATAATCACATTTGTACACCAACCGAAAAATTTTCATTATAAAATGTTACAATGTCGTATTGATTTTGCTTTCTTAATGTTTTAACTAAAAACAATTCCTTTTTGTTAGATATTCTTAATGTATACTATTAAAATAACGTGCAAAGGACTACTTATTATTGATTATAATACATCTTGAACTTACAAGTACAGTACTACCTACCCTAGTGGCATATTTCAAAGAGTTCAGGTTTTCAGCAAAGTCTCCAGCAGATGGACTCAAGCAAGTTATCATCACTGTTCTGGCATTACCTCCCAAGGAGTCTTTCAATAACCTTGTGACCTTACTGTCTCTGTATGGAATATGAGTCACCTAGTTTGACACAATCATAGAAAAAGGGGATCAATCCTGGTTTCTGGTAAACTGGTTTATTAATCTGGTTTCTGGTTTTTGATAAGATCTCTGCCTTCCGACCACAAGGTCCCCAGTTCAATCCCTGGCTCTGCCAAGGTTTGAACTGATTTGTGCGACTTTTTTTCCCATCTAAGATAACTCAGCTTTCCATCCTTCCAGGGTAGGTAAATGAGTACCAGTGTCCGCTGGGAGCTAACCTGTGATGGATTAGTCCTGTCCAGGAGGAGTCAAAAACTCTCATCTGCTTAACACTACAGAAACCAGAGATAAGTGCCGGCTCCATGGGCCACTTAGCCAGGAGTTTCATTAAGGGCTGGGCACCAGGCAAATTGACCGGCTGTGAAGAAAGTTTTGCCCAGCTGGTTTTAGCATCTCTGCAACTATAAATTTTTAATATTTTTAAGGCTGGCATAAACTTTGCCCAGGTGCCAAATCCAAATGCTCTCCTGTTCCAAACCTTAATGAAACCCCTGCTTAGCTTATAAAAGATTTAGCTAGCTTTTCTGATAAACTACTCACCCACCCTTTCCTAGGGTTAGAATTAACTCTGATCTAACCCTAGGGAGGAGTGGGTGAGTAGTTTACCAGAAACCAGGATTGATCCGAAAAAGGTTGTCTAACCAAACTACTGATCCAAATCATAGATGGCTGTAGATAGTCTGACTAGAACAACGTACAGTCAGGCTTCTCTTTAACAATAGCTTAAATTGAGTAGAAATCCCAAAGATCGTTTAATATAACGTTGCTGCCTATTCTACAGTAAATCTCCATCAAAGTATTTTATTGGCCCTAAAGTGTTCATGATTTGACTTAAAAAGTTGTTTCTGTTTTTCAGCCTATCATGTAGTACAGCAGTGAACATGATTCAGTAGAGTTAAACACAATCACTAAAGATAGCAAGTAAAAGACCATTATCGAATTTCTTCAAAAAGACAGCAACATGAAATCCTAGGAGAGGTACTCCCTATAGATATTGTTTTTTAAGAGAAAAGTTATTTTAATACCTCGTTTAATAGCCTTATTTTTTATAATTCTGAAGATACTTGGTCATTTTAACATTAATGTTTCAAATTTATGAAACAGTATTAATTTTTAGGGGTGTAAAAACAAAATGAAAAGGTCTTATTTTCAAGGTTTCATCCCCTTTTATCAAAATCATCTAAAACAAAACAACAGTAACAAACAAACAAACAAAACAACAAATAATAATTATAAAAGCTGTTATATAAATCGGAGTAATTAGACTTCATTTCTGGTGTAAGAGCTGGTGTTTACTGTTCATTTTAGCAGTACGAATGTTATAACACCTAAAAGTGTAAACGAATATCTCATGTGGCCATCGTGCATTAATATAATGATTGAGAGGCCTTAAAATTTTTATCCTTTAGTTAAGAAGAATAGATTTTTCTGCGAATACCAAGCTTCAATAGCTCACTTCTTAGTTTCCTTGCCTTGATTGTTGTAGTATTTTTAGAGATCTTTTATGCTATGGGGTATTTTTTAGGGTCAAAAGTTTTTATGCCTTGGTTTTTAGGGTATTTTTTGCATAACGCGATGAGCATAGCTATCCTTTTCAAGCCGAAGTACCCCCCGGATATGAAATGCAGGTTAAATATATGTGATTGAAAATATCACATTTTGGTGCGAAAACTCACTCAGGTATTTCATTGGTGTTTTTATATCATAAAAATATCTTTAATGAGTAACTTTAAGGTAGGATTTACGGCATTAACTAAATGAGGAACAACTAAACATGTACCTTCTTTTTAGAGTCTGCCAAAGAACTAATAACATTGCCAAGAGCCAGTAAACCACTATTGATGAAGACAGATTCCTTGAACCTTTCACCAACATTGCCTGTCCTGTGAGCTCTCTCAGACCCAGCCAAGTCTACAAAGTGGAACTTGGCAAACACATAATCTGAAGTGTCTGTTAACATGGTAGCAATAACGAAAAACATTTACTATTAAGCTTACAGATATTTTAGATTATTTTCTTGTGAAGGATCCTATAATTTCGAGCAAGTTCTCAGGTTGTCAACTTTATTAAATTTCAGCTTAAATGCTTAAAATGAACTCGTGTTGTGAGGCTGCAAAAATTGTTTTGGAAATGTTTTCAAACATTTTTAAAATATTTGTCATGATTAAATATGTTACAGTAAATTAATTACTGTACCTAAAAGCTATAATTTATACTTAGCTTACAACCATAATTATCATACATTAGTAAACCTCTTATTTTCTTTCCTTTTCAGTTTAATTCGTTTGTACTGTATTTTATTATTATGTGCTGATATTTAACCTAATATACTTTTAAAAGTTCAACTGAAGGAATCAAAGCCACAATTTTAAGCAAAATATAAAATTATACCATTGTAGGATCACTTTCGCAAAAAAATTTTTCAATTTGCTTCTAATCAAGGTTATCTGCATGTTATCTGCATTTCTGTTGACTTTGAACTAGCAATCGGCAAGTTTGAGTAGAGATAAAACAAAACTCTACAGCAAATGGAATTTATGGTTACCAGAATCTTGGTTGACATTTCTTTCTTGCAGTTCACATTCTATATCTTCAAGACTGCTTCCATCAACTGGTCTCTGATCTACACAACAGAACATATACTAGTTACAGTGTACTAAATTTGTACTACTACAGAATTTGTCATTATCATCATCATCATTCACATTTTATAGTACACATCTATTTTTTGTGCTTGCATGGGTTTCTTAGAGGCTATCCTCCACTCAGTTAGATTTTGTGCCAGATCACAATCAACCTTCAGAGATTTTAAATCAACCTGGTACCAAGTTTTTCAGTGTGTACCCCTCCTTTGTTGCCACTCTTGAAACAACACAATATCTTTTCACCATGCTATCAACATTACATCTTTCTACATGACCAAACCACCTCAATCTGCTCTTCTAATGCAGTTCCTGAAGCCATCAAAACCCAACCATCCCCTCAGTTCTGAAGAAGGCTTCCTATCTTACAAGGTGACATTAAGCAACCATTTTATCATTCTCATATCATTGTGCTCCAACTTCAATAAGTGAGCCTCTTTTACTGCCCAAGTTTCACTGCCATACAGCATTATTGACACTTCTAGCACAATGTCATGCCTGGTACACCCTACCCTACAATTTGAGCAAAGAGAGAAATTCCTAGAAGTCAGGAGAGGTAGGAGATCCCTAAACTTTTCCATCCTGATCTTGTTCTGGAAATCACACTCTTTGTCAAAGAAAAACTGGTTTCCCTTAGATTTGTCTTATACTGTATGAGTTTTTCATTCTACCAGTAATGAGCCATAAGCTAGCAAGCTAAAGCTAACAAAGCTAAATCCTTTATGAGCCAAGTAGCCCATGGAGCCGGCGCTTATCTCTGGTTTCTGTAGTGTTAAGCAGATGAGAGTCTTTAACTCCCTCTGGAGGGAACACTAATCCATCACAGGTTAGCTCCCAGCAGATGCTGGTACTCATTTACCTACCCCGGAAGGATGGAAAGCTGAGTTAGCTTAGGCGGAAAAGAAGGTCACACAAATATTCGAATCTCAGGAAAGCCTTGTGGCTAGAAGGGAGAGATCTTACCAACTGCACCGACCATGCCCACCCAACAAGCCATAAGAATTTGTACAAAAAGATTAAATTTTATCTTGTTTACTGTATATAAGAATTATTATGAAAAACTAATTTTGTTGATACCACATGTTTGTGTGTCCATGGATACATGTATACAAACAGTTTTGACAGTTCTTCCCAATGTAAAGATCATGTATAAAACATAAAACCTCTTTAATGAAACAAATGTTATGTTTTCTTGTTCAAAACTACCTACAACTCAAATAACCTGATAACTCAACTTAGAAATTTTCATTTTCCCTAGCAATTTGAGTTACTGGGGTTCAACATAATCTCTGGCTACAGTAAGGTAGTTTAAATAATTTCCAAGCAAAAGCAGTGTAGAATGAATTGAAAAATATTTACCAATATAAACCGTGAATATAGAGTGTGACCTGCTTGAATGTTCATTCATGTTTGTTGTACCAAAATGTCGACCAGCACTGCCAGCATCCAGACAACTCATCATCTCATCTGCTGAATTTACAACTTGTTCGCTTGCTCCAGCAACAACTAAAGTATAACATGAAGCAAATGGACCAATGAGACTCCTTGTGCACAGCACAAAACTACAATTACTCTGAGCATTTTTTTAAATTGATAAAGGTAAAAGTTTCTTTAAATTTAAAGCGACAGCTACACAGATCAGAGAAAAGTCAAAACAGATGTTGGAGTCACAGCCAGAGAATCAAACTGGGGACCTCCAACACAGAAGGCAGTGCACTTACCAACTGTGCTACACGCCATGCTACACGATATTTAATAACTTTAACATTCAACTCAAAGCAAAGATCAAAAAATACAGTATTAAAGTTTCAATTTAATACTTCCATGGCTTAATGAAACTTGTTAGAAATATTTTCAAATTAGTTTGAAAGCAATCATAACTTTAGTTCCTTTTGCGACATCAACCATAAGAACTAAGTGTTTTCTGTACCTGGGACTGCAACATACTATTATATATAAATTACTAAATGAAAGACTGGGGCTCATGAAATACAGCAACAGGTTCCAAAAGCAACAATCAGTAATGCTTGAAATGTCATCAGATCATCACACTACTTTCAAATACAATAATTAAAATAAATCTAACAATCTATAATTACCTTAAGTTACCTAAATTATGGAAGTCTGACAACATCATTGCTGATCAATGTGTAGTTGAACAATTGGTTTTTAATTTACACAACTAAAGATGTTTTAACAAACAATTGAAACTAAATCAGGGTTGGTTGCAAAATAAGTGTTAATAATGAAATGCTTGTGCATAATAGTGCTGTTATTTTCATGGATTACTCTAAACACCATTCTACACTTTGAATTACAATTACGCTGTTTTTCAGTTGGAGTACTCTAAAAAGTTTTCAGAAAAAATGTGAGCTGTGAGGTTTAATTACTTTTTTAATGGCTCGCTACAGTATAATTTTTGATAAATCACCATGAATTCTAAAGTTATAATTACAAAACTCTGACCTGTTCTCACATAAATATCTGAACACACAAAGTCAACTTTTAGTTAGATCTCTCAACCTGTAACTCAAATGATTACTTAGGGATTGTTCCTTTGCACTACAGTAAAACATTCTTCACTCACCAGTATTTCCGTTCTCATCTTCTCGGATGTGAATATCTTTACTAGATGTCTCCAGATCCAGGAGGTCTCTTAGTTCTTCCATATAAATTTCAATGTAAGAAACACGCACAGTGTATTGTATTTTGTTTTTTTGTTCCTAAATAACAAAAATGCAAACTAGAAAATGTTAAAAATGTCAAATAATATATTTGGATTATTAGTGATATTTAGAAGATGCAAGGTTTTCTTTTCTTATATAATAGCGACTGTAAGTGGTGTACTGTAACTTGGACTAATTTTGATGTTATGAGTACATACTAGCCCTTTTTCAGTCCACAGAATAGATAGCACAAACTAACAATCAGGCTCACTATTTTTCATGGTAGTCTAAAGGGGTAAAGCCGCTACCAATGTGGCCATAGTACCAAATATAATGGTTTCAAGTTAGCTACTAGCACATTTGTGCTATCTATACTTGAGTTCATCTTTACAACCACACCCCAAAAGCATTACACTTTTACCATTATTTTAATGTCCACAGATCCTCAAACTAAAACTAGAACTGACAATAATCTAAAAGTTTAAACTTTAGTTATGATCTAAATTAAGCGAGCATACCTAAAAACTCACTATACAACCAAAATAGTTCAGGGCTTGCCATTTGAGACAAATGAGCGTTCTCTCTTAATTAGTTTAGGTGAGTTTATTGTCACTTGCCAACAATTTTCAAACAGCAAGCCTTGGAGTCTAGTGTAACATAATATCTTTAAAGAATTAACATTAAGCCACAAAAAGTGGAGTGATTGTGTATGGAGGATAAAATTATGAACTTGTTGGGAGTGAACTGACCTCTGTTATCTGAAAGATTTGCTTTGCAGCCCTTGGTACAATGCCATATTCCTCCTCTAGTAACCCAGCTGTGTTACTACCACCAATTGTATATGTCTTGCCTGAGCCCTAAAAACAACATTTACAGTCTGAATGATTTACCTAACTAGTGACTAGCATCATTGTCTAAATTGTGAACAAACTATCAACTGCTGCAGTATATCAATTATTATTTATTAATAGTAATTATTTTCTGAAGATAAGGTGAATA
This sequence comes from Zoanthus gigantus, assembly GCA_025331005.2. Lineage (NCBI taxonomy): Eukaryota > Metazoa > Cnidaria > Anthozoa > Zoantharia > Zoanthidae > Zoanthus > Zoanthus gigantus. Next base: position 3,606 of record JAOBBB020247055.1, on the reverse strand, counting down.
TTCTAAAAGCCACAACTCACTGCAACTACAGAAGTTGCTTAATAGCTAATATTTTGTTCAAAAACAATTGATGACCAAATGTTAATGGTATGGAGACGTGTTGTGGAGAGATAATGTTCTAAGAGAGGCATTACAAGAATATGAAGTAGCTGGCAATACAAACAGTGGGTGACCTGAGAAAACACGGAAAAGGCTTGCACATAGAGCCTTGCAAGGAAATTAGGAAAATTGGTTTGAAGAACGAAGATGCTTATGATTGAGCAAGATGGCAATAAGGTGTGAATTGCTTTGAGGTGAATCCGGCCATGTCCCTTCATGGCATCACACTGGATAAAATATGGAATCATTGTCATCCTTATAACTCACAAAACTACTGAGAGGTAAAGTAAATGTAAATCAATCATAATGATGATGATTGACCATTTGCAATAACTTAGGTTACTTACTGTCTGTCCATACGCAAACACAGTTGCATTATAACCCTCAAAACAGCTCTTTAGCAATGGCTCCACACAGACCTCATAAACCTCACTCTGAAAACAATTCACAGTAATAGATTATTTCAAAAATTGAAGCCATTTTAGGATTGTTGTTTTTATTTAAATTAGTGTCACTATACAGTAGCTTCATCTTTAAACTGAAAAATTAAAAAGTTTGGTAAATCAAAGTGAGGTGACAGAGGCTAAATTGAATGCAAACAAAATAGTTTTCAAATAGCCACTATATGTATGAAACAGGACTATGTAAGCATAATTATTTGAAATATTATATAAACTATGATTACTGAGGTAACATAAAAATGAGTTAAACAGTATGAAAAAATTACTGATCAAAATGTTCACATGTTTCAATTGAAATGAAATTCAGCTACTTGTTAACAAGATGCTGCAGACAATGTACACACTGGGTTGCCTGTATTCATGGCTGTAGCAATCAGAAGCTTTGTGAGCCAACTCACACATGAATATGTTTTACAACAGAATTGCACAAAATTAAAATGCTAGTAGCCTTGTTCATGAAGCAATTTTCATTGTTAGGTGCTACATTCAAAGTTAAATATTTTGAGAAAAGTTTTGGATTACAGTTTTATAGAAAATAAAGTTTATGTTACTATCTCAAGCTGAGACAATTGAATGTGTAATGAATGAAATTAAAGCAATGTTTTATTACTCAAAGGGCTTTAGATTGAGCTTTTGGGACACTAATTACACATCAAATGTTTTGAAATACAAAAAGATTTTTCTTCAGTTGTCCTTGTCACAATCGTCCTAAGCTAGAGCCAACAATGATGTCCAGTAACAGTATTTTTGAAACCTTTTGAACTTTGACCAACTTTCTCAGCTGTAGTTCATATACAAAGATTTCCCCACTGGGACTTCAAACCACTGCTCACAAACATAATTTACATACCATACATTGCAAAAAGGAAGCTGAAAACCCAAAATTTTAAAGAAATTTAAAGTCATAAAATCTTTGAAATTGCTTAAATCTTTACTCTTTCCCCTCTTGCCCTGTGGTTTACAATGCAACATAAAGAATATGCCTTTCAACTTCAAGTTGTGCAAACATCCATTTTTAGTAAACCGTGTGCAAGAATTCTAGTTTCTCACTAATATAGCTAGAAAAAAAAATTTTAAGACTGGTTTGCCACAGGCAACCCAGTAATAAACAGTATCAAAGTCAGAAAAAAGATGTGAGTTTTGAAGCAAACTGATTTAAAAATCTATATCAAACAGTCATCGCTACAAATAATTATCAACAAAACTTACTTGTAAAGTACTGGATGGAAAAACATGATCAAAGGTAAACCCTCTGTCTTTCCCCAAAATGAGCTGAGGTTTTTCAGGAATAACATGAATACATTGTGCAACATTTCGAACTACTTCCTGTCCAATCAAAGGTCTCACCTGAAGATAACATAAACAACTTAAGGAAAATCATTTTCATCATCATCATCATTATCATCATCATCAGGGTTTAGGCTTGGATGCACCTCCGCTGACCTAGTATACTATAGTCGCGTTCTGCTTTCTTATACCCGCCGCTTTATTTCCTCGTTTTAAGGAAACATTATATATATGTTCGAAACGCAGGGTGCTAGTTGATTCCAAAATAGAATAGCTTGAATAAAAAAGACATTTTTTATGCAATATAACTTAATGTAGAATTACAATAAACTGTTATCGAGTTTTATAATTCCGGTATATTCAGAGGCAAGCGTCCTTGGAAACAATAATGCGCCATTTATATTTAGAGTTCAAACTTCAATTACACAGAATGAAGAAAAATGTAAATATTTTCTAACCAAATGACTTAAAGTAATAATGTAGTGGTTGCTAAATTTTAAATCTGTGAAACAAAGAAGAAAGGAAAAATTATACTAAGTACTGCAAGTCCTTGTGAGTTATGTGAGGTTTACTTACTCGAACTGCAACCCTTACAGGAACCTCTGTCATATTTCGTTAGCGACCTCGTAGATTAACGTATCTACAGACGAGAAAAGGTAAATTACTACCATCAGATGACAAAACTCTTTGATAATGGGTTTTGTATAACAGTAACATTTTAAGTAATCTCATCTTAGCCGCCATTATTTTCTGAGTAAGCGAACGGTCAGTGGTTGTTGCTTTGAAATGGAACTGTGGGTAAAAAAAAACAAGATGGTAGACGAAATGGAAGAGGACTCGAAAGAATCTGCGAAACTGAAACTTGCGAAGCTGTTCGCCGCTGACGAGAATTTAGAGCGGTCTTTTACTTTAAAAGATTTAATGGAAAGTATGGGAATGAGCAGTAGTAAGGTAAACGTTGCATTGTTTTCCTTGATAAAGCAAGGTATCGTTGAACAAACCAGTGACTCACCTCCTGCCTGGAGTCTAAGTTCGTCGCCACGATTGTCTCTAACACCCATGATGGAGAACAGGAAGAGTGAAGGTATGTCGAACGACAGGTGGAGAAGTAACCCCAAAGGCATTTTGGGTGCTTGAAGCATTTTTTTCCACTTCATCATGGGGCGACTTCACCAGCTGTCATATTAATATAATGAATCTAAGATTTCGTTTGTTACTGTCAATGACTTCAACACAATAACCAGAGTGTCTGTATCATTTTCTGCTGATGAAATAAAATACCATGCTTCAAATGCTGATGTTGTGCTTGCTTACGACAGAACAGCTTCACCCAAAAAGGTAAAACTGTAACATTATTTTACTCTTATGCATTAGTAATGGTTTCCCTTTTAGTTTAATACCCCATTCACACCAGACCTTAACCATGGTTAGCATGCGTTTAATTAAAGAAGGTATCCAACTGTTCACACGGCACCTGCGTGTAACTAAACTGGGTTTAAACCATGTTGAACTAAACTCCCTCAGGTAGGTAGTTTTAAGGTTGTTTAAAAATGGCAGCCAACGTGGGAGGATGCATGGGAGAAAGACAGTACTCTTGTACTCTTGGATATTTGGGGTTGAAAACACCCAAGAACAGCTAACAACGTGTAACAGGAAAAAAACAATATCGATCCGTCCTTAACCTGCCCCTAGCTGTGACCAAATGTCCCTAGCCGAGATCAATTGTCCCTAGCTGAGATCAACTGTCTCTATATGTGTC
>JAOBBB020246972.1:0-11256 GCA_025331005.2 Zoanthus gigantus | reverse complement strand
TTTATTACAATGGCGAGTGTGTTTTGATCAAAGGCATGCTTTACTCGATTAATCTGCCCCAAACGTGACATACAACTGGATACTGTCGATACAAATATAATGCATAATTAACCATACACATGCATTCTTGACTATTACTTTTCTATTAACAAAATAAGAGAGGCTCTTTAGCGAGACAGGTCTGAATTGCTGAATCCTAGAGATAAAGTAGATAGAAAAATAATACTCTAGTACTTGACTAAAATCCGAGACTACCTGATATATCCCAAGTAATTAAGAAGCATAACAATTTTATTTATGAGTCGCCCCTTCTCCAACAATCTTCCCCGCCAAAATCCATTATGCCTGCTTTGAAAACCAAGAATCTTAAGGGAATCCTGGCTCCGTCTAAATTTAGGCCACAAGGTGAAGCGGTGGAGAGGTGGCATTGTATTAAATGTCACAAAAAATGTGACCTTTGAAAGAATTTTTTAGTGGCCACAGACAAATTTTTCCCTACTAGTAAGAAAATAGACAAATAAACCACACACTCTTTTCTTTGAAGAAACCGAAACGACACCGCCAAAGAGCCATGCGATTTTGTTGCCACTTACCCGATCGAATGTGTTGGGAGTGCATCGAAACATGGATGAAAGAGCACGATGTGCGAGAACAATTTCGATTCAACGCCGCTCTAAAGTTCCTTGAAGTCAAGATCGTCATCGGCGATCCGGACTACAAGACGTGCTGGATTAAATACGTGCCAGACGAAGAGAAAGAGACGGTCCGTTTCTTAAAAAAACACAGCCATCACAAGGAAAAGGACAAACTGGATTTTGTTTTGAAAGAAACCATAACCCCCACTCACTTGAAAGCTTAATATTGTAGGGGTAATAATACTGCAAAAGAAATCGAGATAGGTATCGACCCCTATCAATAATATTTAGAACCCGGCTGTATCATAAGAGAAAGCATTCCTTATAGTGGCAACACAATCATAATCATGTCTGGTACTAGTTAATCATAATCATATATCTAAGCATGATCAAAACTTTTAACTTACAAAACTTGTAATCAAATAGAGAGAAAAAAACATCTAATCACACGCTATGTAATCCTAAATACTTAGAGAGAAATGACATGAAAGCAATTGGTCCCTTTCGAAAACGCGTGATTACGCCGACTAATGAATTTGTCAAGTCCGGCCCCTGTAAGAGCTGGGCGTTTAATGACGTTCATTTGTACTTTGCCTGGCAATCATACACAATACGTATCTTTGGTTTAGAAGGTGTTGGTAAGATGGGAAAATGTATCAAGAAGTAGGCAGATTTCTCTTTGTTTAGTTCTGCTCTAGGGGGCTTACGGGCATAATCCTTTTGTAAGAGATCTTTCATGAACATAGAATATTCTTGGTGGAGCTTTGAGTTGGTTTGCAGCCTTTTCTTTAGCAAATTTAGTCAGGTTTCAGCCTGTTCTTTGTTATTTTCTAGCTCAGGCGGGCAGCGATTCCATGGAAGGGCAATTTGATAATGACCGTCCTTCAGTTCTATAGAATCTTCCATTATCTGAAGTGCTTTTTGGTCGATTTGAGATAAAGACAGCTTTGTTGCATAAGCGGAGTCGTTGAATTGTAAGTTGCAATATTCTTCAAATTGCTGGTTTAGTTGCTTGTTTGCATCTATGTAATTAGCTGTTGGGTTTGACGAGTTTTTTTTCCTAAAGGTCCATTGGTTGCCCAGCCAAATACGGTGCGAATGGCATAGGGCTCACCGTTCTGGCTTGTTCTTACCTCACCTGGTTGTAATGCTGCTGGGCAGTCGTTTCCAATAAGAAGGCCGACATCAGTTTCAATAGCTTGGACATTAACCCCCTCTAAGTGCGACCATTGGTTAATATCTCTGTTGGCCAATAGCTTTGGTGGACACTGTGAGACTAGGTCGAGAATATACGGATGGTATTTCTATACAGGTTTCGCCGCATAGGTCCAGGACTTCTAGATTTGTAACAGTGCAATCGATTGGATGACCTTTTCCTTGAAGTTTTGTTAGTGATAATTTCGTTTTCTTGCCCTTCAATAGTAGCTTGTCTAAAATGTCGTTGGTACAGAATGAGGAATGTGAGCCTGGGTCAAGAAACGCATAAGTTTGCACCGTTTTGTGATAACCTTTGGCTCTGACTTGAACAGGAACAATGGGAAGGCCTATGACGGGACTAAATTTAGAAGTTGTTTTAAATGCTTCGCCGGTGTCTATAAAGCCATTCGACTGTGTCTTTTCTACATTCGATTCATCAGCCTTGTTTAGCTTAGTTGGAGTCTCCGTTCCATGCAAAAATGTAGAATGTTTTTTCTCGCAGTCTTTTACGCGACAAAAGTTTTTCTTAAGACAATCTTGCACGAAATGTCCCGTGTTTAAGACAATTTATACAGTTTCTTGTTTCTCACCAACTTATAGTGCTCTTGCACTTTCAGGTTTTTAAATTCGCTGCACTGCAATAGCCAGTGGTCCTTTTCGCATAGCGGGCATTTAACTTGTGGATGTAGGAATTTGCAGCTGCTGCAGTGGAGTTGTTTTGGCCTTAGAGGCAAATGTTTTGGTTCCTACCTTTCGTGGTGGTCGTGGATGGTTGTTGCTTTGTGCTTTAAATTCTGATAGCTTGCCAAAGATTGGGTGACTGGCTACTCTGGAACGCTCTGTCACAAATTCAGTCATAGCTAAGTTTGCATCTCTTTTTTCTTTTATCATAATTCGATCGGCCTTTTCGCGCCACTTTAGTCTCAAACTATAGGGAAGTCTTTCCATGATCTTTCGCAGACCGTCTGGATTTTCCTGACGGTTTGTTTAGGTAGAAACTCTGCAGTTCAGGCTGAGGTAGCGTAAGAGCACTGATAGCCTCTTGTTGTCTAATGAGCACCTGTATATGTCCATCTGTGTTGGATCTCTCTAAAGCTGCTAACAGGTTCACGTTGTCAAAGGGCTTATGCTCTGCCTCTGCCCTCAATTGAATTTGTTGCAGTGTTCTTTCCGTTTTTATATCTTGTTTCGTTTCGTTCTTGGTCTCAATATCCGAATCTTGCTTTTCTGCTTCAAACAGGGCGTTTTCTTTTGCTTTCATTTTGTCAAGTTCAACGTCTGACTGGAGCCGTGCTTTTCTGTGTTTTGTTTTCAGTTCTTCCTCTATTTCCTGTAGTTTAGCAAGGGTAGCACTTTCTGCAGCTTATACAGATTTCTTGGGACTTGCTTGTATTTTCCGTTCGATTAGGTAAAAATGGGATGTTTTACTGGGCGTGGAGGAGCTAACCTTAGATCCAACTTGGCTGACGGAATCATCCGGCTGAATATCTACTTGCAATTTTTGAACGAAATTGGACGCTTCTAATCCTGCAGACCAGAGTTCTACGTTTTCCTCATGAGCTGAATTATTTCCTTTGAGCGTCTCGTAATTTGTGCTTTTGCGTGACCTCTCGCTTTTCTTAGCTCGGAAGCCATTGCAACAGACTCTATTTCTCAGTCGTGTTAATTGGATTATCAACAAATAAATTTATCATACGGATTACGTTTTTGTAAGGATGTGTTGACAACCAAGTGCTCGTGTTGGCGGCTCCTTTTTCTTCAAATATCAAATGTCCCTGACGTACTAAAGCTTTTCACATTCCATCACTGCACTGATGAAAGATTTCTTCAATGTAGTTGCGTCGGCAACTGTCTCTGAATATTGTAGCCAAATTCGAACTAAAGTGACTACCCGGAGCTAACGAAGGTTGCCTTATACTCCAAAGCCCACGAACAATCACAGTACCTTTGGTACAAGTAACAATCGAACTCGACAGAGAAATTTATTGAAGAAGATTTAATGTTTACACAATCAAACAATAATCACTGGAGTCTACAGTATATACAATGTCAATACACTTGGTAGAATGGAAGTTACAAAGTTGCACAATGCAAAGTTCGCGGTTGATATTAATAGATCGTAGCTTGAAGTTCGAGGTTTTTAGATTTTAGATTTGTAGAATGTTGAATGTAGATTTGTAGATTGTTAGATTTGTAGAATGTTGAATGTAGATTTGTAGATTGTTAGATTTGTAGGTTCGAACTGAAATACGATAGCAAACATACAAAATATGTTGGATTTATCTTAGCTAAAATTATATAGCAAAAATATAAAAATACAACAATTTAACATAACAAGCATAGAACACGAATCTCACGTTTTTATTTGATATAATAACTACCCAGATGTACGCAAGGATGAAAAATACTGAAGATGCGTGCTAGCAACGCTGATAATTATTTGTCAATTACATACGTGTACTTTAGATGTTTCTTAAGTAGCTATAGCGATGGTTTGGTTCCGTCAAAAGAAATCTACAAATTTGTGACTAATTCATAAAATATAAATCTTAACTCTCCTTGAATCATTACATCAAATATTACTTCACTAAAGCATCAAAGGAAAGATTTGTAAACTCAATAATTCATAACCAAAAACAACGCGTATATAAAATCATCAAAAGAAACATTTGCGGCACATAATTTCAATCTAACACGTACATCTTTGCAATGATTCTCAATGCAGTTCTCTCTGTCAGTGGTTGTGAGGAGGCAAAGGCTGCATAGCTGGTCATTTCAAAAACAAACTCGTCACTGATTGTGTCCCAGTTCAGACCAAGCAGTTTTTTCTGGTCCTCAGTTTTGTTAGAATTCTCATTTCCACACATAACTTGTGCATATGTAACTTCATCCTCTACTACTGTTTCTCGCTGGTTACTGGTTCGTTCCTTTTACTGTCACTGTTCTTCTTACTATGCTTCTCACTGGACTGTATTAATTCTAATAATCTCTGATCATTTGATCACCATTTTTGCGTTCGTTAATCGATATTGAATCTCGAAGCCGAAAGTATTAGTGCCCAACACTGCATTCGAGCTGCGGTTAATATTGGAATGGCACGTTTTGGTCCGAGTAAACTAAGCAAAGGTTAGTTGTCTGTTACCAAAATAAACTTACGACCATATAAATACTGGTGAAATTTCTCTATGCCAAAAATAATGCTGAGTGCTTCCTTGTCTATTTGCCCATACTTACGCTCGCTTTTTGTCAAAGTGCGTGAAGCAAAAGCGATTGGTCTCTCTTCGCCGTCTGGTAAAATGTGCGAAATTACGGCTTTGATTGCATAAAAAGATGCGTCTTTGTCTAATTTCAAAGGTAAGTCTGCGTTGTTATACATCAAAACTGGTGCATTTTTGAATTTTTCTTTTAGATTTTTAAAGGCATTCTGTTGAGCGGAAGTCCATTTGAACTGCACTCTGTCATGCAACAATTCATTTAGCAGATGAGTGATTGTTGAGTTATTACAAATGAATTTAGAGTAATAATTGACCATGCCCAAAAAAGATCGAAGTTGTTGTTTATCTTGTGGCGCTGGCCCATCACGAATAGCCTTTAACTTTCTTCTCTATCGCATGTAACCCGTGTGCGTGTATCTGATAACCGAGATATTCGACTGAAGGTTGCTTGAACTTGCATTTTGCTAATTTAAGCCTTAAGCCCACTGTCTCCATTCGTGTCAAAACTGTGCTTAAGTTGCCTAAATGGTCTTGTTCAGTCTTGCCAGACACAAGAATGTTGTCAACACGGCAGACTACCATTGTGATGCCTTGCAAAATTTGTTCTATCTTAGATTGAAAAATTGTCATGGAACTAGCTACACCAAAAGGTAGATGGGTCGGTCTATAGAGCCCTTTATGAGTGTTAGTGGTACAATAATCTTTAGACTCTTCATCAAGTAATATTTGCTGATAAGCCCTAGATAAATCTAATTTGGTGAATCTCTTACCATCGCTTAAAGTTAGGATTGGGGAGTGGGTGTTGGTCCACCTTGAGTAAGGGATTAATCGTTACTTTATAGTCTCTACAAATTCTAACTGATGACTAGTCTGCCTTAACTACTGGCACAATGGCACTTGAAAATTCTGAATATTGAACTTTCTCTAAAATCCCCATACTCTCCATGTGGTCTAATTCTTGCGCTATTGCTCCCTTAAGTGCATGGGGTACCGGTCTAGGTTTGAAAAATTTAGGAGAGGACCCCAGCTTAAGACACAGCTTAGCTTTAGTACCCTTCGTAGTACCTAACCCCTCTATAAATACCTGTTTGTGCTTAGCAAGTATTATATCAAGATCACTTGCTACTTTAACTATTACCCAATTACGTTTTATGGCTCTTAGCCAATTCCTGCCTACTAATGCTGGTCCAGTTCCTTGAACAATCTGTAGAGGTAACTGACATTGTTGCCCTTCATATGTCACATGAACTTGAGTTTGTCCTGGGAAACTTTAGTGTTTCTCCAGTGTCCGTTTTTAGCTGAGCTTGTGATGGAATAAGTTTTGCTTCCGGAAATTTTTCTTTCCAAATTCCTTCAGGGTTAATGCTAACGCTTGCTCCAGTGTCCAATTCCTTGACACAGGGGCACCGTTTAACTCCATCGGAACAACAATGGCTGGTTCAGGAGCTGCTTCATGAATCTGGAAAACAGTGAACTCATTATCAACGTTCTCTGTCTGGTTTACATAACGAACTGTAGGCGGTCTTCTTGTGGGTCTGGGTGCGCCTTTGTTTCCTTTGGTCATCTCCATTGATGCCTTCTTTTTCCATACTTTTGCAATGTGTCCTCGATGTTGACAAAAGTTACAATTTTCATTTTTGAAGCGGCATGTTTGTGGTTCGTGCGTGTTTCCGCCACAACAGAAACAGATTTTGCAGTCTTATGATTATGGTTTTTGGACATCACCTTTGCTTGCATTGGTTCGTGCCTTGAGGGCGTTAACCTGTTCAGTCACTGGTATAGTTCAAAAATTGTTTGCCTCCTTTTCCGCGGATTCCATTGCTTGAGTAACTTCAATGTCTCTTTTGCACGTCAACTCTGATTCAGCCAATAGTCTTTTTTGAGTGTTCTTGCTCCTTAAACCACATACAAGGCGAACTCTTAGTGCTTCATCTAAAAATGCCTTGAATTCGCATCTCTTTGAGTTTTTCTTCAAAACGGCGACATAATCTGTCATACTTTCTCTCTCTCTCTCTGTTCTCTTTTATGAAAGTGAAATCACTCCGCTATCACCAGGGGTTTCGGATTATAGTGAGCTTGCGGGGTCTCTACCAGCTCCTTGTACTTCATCTGGGATGGCTTCTCAGATTGCAATAGGTCTCGTAACAAGTCGTAGGTCTTTGACCCTATAATAGTCACAAACGTGGCAGCAACTTTTTTTGTCCTTGATGTCATTCGCCAGAATAAACTTCAAATCGCTCCGTATAGGCATTCCATTCGCGGAATTGTAGGACTCCATACATCCTAACATATTTTCGTGTCTATATCGACTAAAACTCTAATATTCTACTCAATAACAATAACAATAAGAATAACAGTATAAACAATTCGCTTATAGCTCGTTCTTTATTCAATGGATCATAAAATAGGTATACAATCATATAGTCACAGGTATCGCGTGATTACATTCCAGATTTACAGATCATAAATATACAGCTATTTATAGAATATACTGATAATATTAACCAGAAAACTACACTTGTTGATCGAGTTTTTGGCCTTCTCACAATTCAATAAAATATGGCCCTTATGATATTGCTCATTCTTACGTCATACTAGTGTCAGTCTATAAAAGATTTTTACCAAAACCTTTACTTGTAGGTCAAAGTAGGGCAACCTCCCCAAGAAATAGGTTACATGGTCCGTCTCTAAGTTGTCTAGTTTCACAATTATTTTAACCTGCCACTTACTCGAATCTAAAGTCGTAATATAACGGGTTATTCAGTAGGTTATCCATCATGACTTTGAAAGAACTAAACAAAGGGTACCCAGAGCATGGTAATTCCAACACTGCTCCACAAGTGCGGGCCTTCAGTAGGGGCTCCCTTGACGTAGACTTGAAAAAGATCACCAATATTTTTTGCACAACGAAAGTAGTACTGCCGGTACAGAACTTCAGGAACTTCACACAGTTCTTGTGCTCAGAGGTTGTATGTACGCAAGAACTCGTAATATTTTAGTTCCTCTGCATTGCTTTCCAGCTCTTTTTCAGTTATCAGTGGTCATGCCACTCTTGCAGGGTTTGGCGTCTGCACGCGGTACACGCTACTTTTTATAAAAAAAAACAGTAAATTTTGGCTGTTCCTGGGGTTGCTCTTTGTTTTTATCATACACCTCCTTAAAATTTTAGTCTAATTCCACCTCTCTTTTGTCAAATTGTTTCTATAAAAAAATGTGTTGCATTCTATTAAGTGTTTTGCTCTCTGTTTGACCAGCCGAGTTAGTCGACCAAGTGTTCTGACTAATACATGTAATATAAGGCTAGTTATACCTTGGTTTGAACTCAATTCTTTTATACTCTGCGATATTTTTTGTAACATTTGCTCTTTGGCTTCTTATTTCTTTTTCATAAACCCATCAATGTCAAAGCGGTTGTTCTTCCCCTTTGTTATGACCTCTTAACTGTGAAATCGATACCCTAACTCTCCAGAGTTAATAAGTAACAAGGTACTGTTTGCTGTGTAAATCCCTTTTCCTAAATCGTCTTTCTATGTGAAGCAGAGTTACTTACTGTGAAATCCATGACCAAACTCATTCCAGCAAAAATAATAACATGTATTAAAAACCTTCGTTCGCTTGTAATCATAACAAATTACAAAAAGCTTGGCCGCATCCACTACTACTTCGGCTTTGAAATTTTTTCAACTTCTACTGAAGGTTTTTTACAACTTTGCCTTGATTTCAGTTTATATATGACTAGAAAATGTAGAAAAATCACGGAACAAATCATGCAATCACTAAACTGTGAAATCCTTAACCGAACTTTCTGCAGCATCGGTAATAACATGTCACAGTAACTGTCATTCGCTGCTGACCTGGCTGTAGCGAAAAGTTAGGGATAAAAAGGGATAACAATGATGTGCGTGGATAGAAATTTGGATAAACAAAATCATACGATTTCAAGTAAGGACTCAAAGGAAAAAAATGAAAAGAAGAAACACTTCAACCAATAAACTACGAACTTCTGAAGTCAAATTCATTTCATTATTAAACACAGCAACCGAGGATTTGTTATCAAAACTCACCTTGTCAAACCCCTGCCATGTTTGAAATGAAAATGGAGGTCGAAATTTCATCTTTCAGCTTCTCGTGCTCAGGAAACCATGTGTTCAATCTCGCGAACACCAAAGAACGTTTTATAAAGCTCTAAATTAGAACCCAGTCTTCATGATGAAGTACGCAGGCAAGTGGCAGAAATTTTGTTGTCATTTCAAATGCCACTTAGTGGCATGCGCTAACTCGGCATGTTCTATCTGGCTGTCTTTCCAAGGTGACCAATGTGCACCTGGACTTCATAGGATGCGTATCTCTCCAGGATTGTGAGCATAGAGGGGTCTTGCAGTGGGAGGACGAGGTTTTTGCGATGTGGTGACGAACTCAGCCTCAATTACGAAATGAGAGTAGCCCGAGCCTCTGCATTTATTACCTCTCACCATGCCCACATAATTCATTCCTGTGTGGAACAGCCCTGGAATGATCACATGCTTCTACAATCATTTGGAAATTTCCAGATCAGGGAAAGGGCCTTCATACATCAACCAAGATCAAAAGTGTTCAGTACATACGCCTGACCAATCTCTATGGTGGCGACCTCTGACTGCCTCAGCAGCTCCTTGATCACTGTGACTTATTTAAAGGGTTGGTTAAAGTGAATGAAATAGTGGTTGTCTTTTGGGTGGGCTTGGCGCCAGTAGCTGAGTTGAAGCCACCAAACCCTGGCACAAGTTACTTCTCTCCACTGCTCTCCCCTACTCGTGCAAGTTACCAGATTTGATACTCTTGGTTGCACTTTAAGTAAACTTCTTTGTGTACGGTGGGTGGAGTGAACACAGCTCCCTTTGGAAATTTGGGCCCAACTCGACTGAAGATGTGGATTAGGGCCAGGGTCTCGGGTGTATCAACTTTCAGGGAGCGTTTCATGCTCCATTCATAGTTAGGAAGTGTCCGGTCTATGTTGCATACATCAAATCCGGGTTTCACGTCTTGTATCATGATCCCACCGGTACTATTTATCACGTTTGAGCCATGAATGTTTCTTGTTATTTTGTTCATATTGTCCTACTCAAGATGAAACACCTCATTTCCCTTGCTGGTGGTAATGATCTGGAGAGTGAGGGACACTTTATCTAGGGCTTTAACCAGTGCCGTTTCAAGATCCAAGCCAAAGTCATAGGTCTCACAGTGACCTAAGTATACTGGTAAGTTGTTTACTGCGTACAGTGGTACGAAGGAGGATGTGCTTTGGCAATTTCCACTCTCCCTTCTATACAGCACGGCAAATGTCCTATGAAAGCGAAATTGGGGATCCAAGGATAGGGAAAAGTTTCAGAAGCAAACGTACATGCATGTAGAATACTGCAGCTTAGCAGGCTTTGCTTAAAGATCGATAGTAGCTTGCCAACGTGAAAATAAAGCCATAGCGTTCATTGTTTGAGTGTCCACACTGTAAAATTTCAATCGAGGAATGTGATTGTACCAAGTTTATCATTGCGTGTGAACCAAGCTGTTACATTCAAATGGTTTTCTGTGAACTTGGCTAGTTAAAACCTTATTTATAGTGTCGACAATTGTACCATGTGAGCTTATTTCATTTTTGTTTAAAAGTAGGAATATCAAGTTATCATGTAGCCACAATTTGGTCATCATAAGATGTAGCAAGACGCTTACTTCCTCTTTTAATTATTATTTGTAAACAAATACAAAGGAATAAAAAATATAAAGCAGCAATGAAGATATTTTGGCACTACTTATTTACATTTAAAACAAGAAGTAATAGTGAATTTTTAAGTGCTTTATTTTCTTAAAAGTCTTAAATTTATTGTGCGACAAAATACTCCTTAAACACGGTGGTAATCAAAATCATGAGACAAAGTACAAGACACCGTATGTAATTTTGTTGCACATGCATGTTTAACAAACATTTATAGCCATGGAGTGTTCATTTTGTTTCTCTTAGTCGTTAAAAGATTTAACCTAAGAAATTCAGCTAAAAAACTTTTAAACGTTGAAACAAGTAAAAGCGGTATGGAAGTATTACCAAAGTTTTGGCCGATCGGTCGCGAAACAGCAGCGAGCGATTGTGTTGATGCATAATTCAATATTTGCATTACTTTTAAACGTCTACAAATTTTGCACACTAGCCTATTGCTAGTTGATGGATGTCTGTAGAT
>JAOBBB020246892.1:0-11258 GCA_025331005.2 Zoanthus gigantus | reverse complement strand
TGTATATTTCATAAAAATATCTACCAATATCCAAATTTTTGTTTCCTCGCGTTTAATGCAACGCGAGATAGCACTTGAACCCAGACTTCCATTTTTTGAAAATTGTATATAGCTCCCTTAATATTTATATTTTGTTCGGTACCCGGGCAGTCCGAAATGGCTCACAGTCTGAAGGAACTATTCATAAAAAAACTAAATGAATTAAATAATGTAGGATAAAAGATGTAATCTAATAAACAATCTAAATTGCTACTAAAATTTTATAGATTCCCTATATACTGTTTCTTAAAAGAAAGTCAATGACGATATTAGGTTGTTCAACGGTATTGCCAGAGTACTGTTTCTTCAGCTTGAATCACAAAGGCCTGTACTTAGCCATCTTCTTCTCGGACTTCTTTTCCCAATGTTCTATCCATGGACAAGACATCTCCACAGCCCAGACCTCCTTAAACTTGTGTCTGCGAGTGTCTGCTCTGTTTGCCTTGACGAAAGTGTGCTCAGCATAAACTGGGACATTCCAAAGAGCTAGTCCTTCAGGTGACTAATATATTGGTCCGACGTGTTAACCACTACACTGCAAGGACTAACCACACTGGAAATGCAGCCAGTTAATGTAATGTATGAAGTAATTGCAGGGATCCCAAGGCATTATTTTCTCTATGGATAAGTTGAACACCGTAAATTTCCCGCCAAGGGCTTAAAAATTGTTTTCTCTTCTTTCATTCTATATACTTACACCGAACGCATTTAATATACTTTCATGACTAATATATTGGTTTGGGCACTGCATCCTGGTTTTAGTAGGGGACTTGTTCTAGCTGCACTCGGAGAACCATTAGGGCTATTACTCTGTCACGAAGCGCTTGCACACGTTTCCATCAGCAGTAAACGGCGCAATTTATCCTCTTAAGGATCATTATCATCATCACAAGCCCTAGGATCCCGAAATGTCTCAAGCTGGCTGTATTCACAGAGCTAGTGAACTTAATGTTTATGACTCATTCACTCCAAGCACCTGAATATATAGAAAAGATGACAATGGCACTCAAGGACCGAACTGTTTTTGCATTTAGCCATTTTCTTCCTCCGTTAACTATCAGTGAAAACGAGATTTTTTTTTTTTGTTCTTAAAACTATTTTCTTTGTTTGAAGCATTCATCTTGTGGATAATTAACAATTATCAATTAACAAGCGATGACAAATGGGCTCTAGACCCGCTGCCCTTGAGGGCGAAAGATCTTATTGTTTTATATACTGTTAGCCAACTAGTCGGACAGCCGAAAGGCGATAATAAAGTTAGCAAACACAAGTTGAAGAAATGTTAAGTTAGGAACAAACCTAAAGAAAGCGTCACGTTCAATTGCGAGAACTTTGAAATTAGTGCCGTCGACCCTCTCGCCTGACAGCATGTAAAATACTATGAGATATTCATTCAACTCTTCTTTCGTAATCTCTTGTATAACTGGTTTAAATTTTGTTTGGCTTGCAACCCATTCTATAAAAAAGTGGCAATAAAATGAAGACTTATCGAAAAAAGTAAAGCTTGATTTGTTCTGAACCTAGTTCAAATAGAGTAAAATAGAAATCAGAAACTAAAAAGCTGTAGCGGGTATTTGTATCACTCTACTGGTGAACTATTGTGCAAATTTCGCCTTTTGATTGACTACGCTACTCAAGAACTATAAGTAATAGTCCTCGAGTAGCGAGGTTTTTAAAACCTACAAAACCAATGGCAGCCGTTTCTCGTTTTGTAGAATTTCAGCTCAAGGTTTTTAGATGATTTACTCGATAATTTTATCACAGAAAAGACCAAAAGGAAAACAAAGTGAGGAATGAAGATCTTCAAAAGTAAGTTTTGTTGTTTTTTTGTTACTTGACAAAACTATGACTTGATGTCCAGTCACAGTCAAGATGAACGATTAAATGGTCGGATGAAATGAACGCTGCGTTGTTGAGCTGTAAGTAGAGATGTCCTCATCTGAATTTTTGGAAAAACAATTTTAACGGCCATTTATAAAAAGAGTAAAGAAGGTCTAATAATCGTGATAATAAATCGTATGGAGGACACGTTTTACTGATAGAATGAAAAAACAAATGAAGGCTACATAGTCATCCATTAAATGTTTGCAAGTGATGAATACCATAAACAAAATGCCGCATCACTATATAGGTTCTAAAAAGATCAACCAGCCATTAAATGTTTGAATTCGTGGATGGAAGCGTTTCGAGCCTGTGCCCATCGGCCATCTTCCAAAATGATCTACAGTAAGATAGTTTTTTTATTACTATAAATCGTTTATTCAAACCATTTATGCATTTGTTGATTGTCCGTGTTAAAACTCAAAAATACTTTTTAAATCATTGCTATTCATAATACTCTAAATATCGTTGTTATGGAGGGAAGGTGAAACAGTAATTGCTATCTCTCAAAACGACATGATATTCAAAGCAAAATATAGGTTTCGTTAGCCGACTATATATAGTATACATATATATAAGATCATAAAAATTTAATAGATTATGAAAAATTTTATTGCAGTGATTTTCTTGGAATCTTTTTAAAGAGGGTTTATAATTTTGCCACTTCTTCCAAATGGGAGTTAAAAGTTGATTTTACTTGATATAGACCAGTTTTGCATTCCCAGTTCCCGCTGATTTAAATTACTGCAGATTCATTTTATACAGTATTAGCCTCGTTTTGTTGTTAAATATTCAAAATTACTTACGAGAGAGAACGAGAAGTCACAGCTCCAATAACACACACGGTTGTAAGTAGTGTAAAACTGTATTGGCATTTAGGAATATTTAACTTCACAGTGAGGCTAAAACTGTACAAATTTAATATGTTGTCATTGTTGTCAGCGGAATGCAACTGCAGGTTGGTAGGTCCTTCATATATGTTACATGATGGTGGAGCATACTTATAATAACATTACAGTTGGTCATATACAATTTTATTATAAGTATGCTCCACTATATCATGTACCATATATGAAGGACCTAGCTTTAAGTACCAAAATAGACTATTGCCTTCATCAGATTTCCATTCTTTCAGGTTAATTTTTACCTTTATTGTCTATTAGAAAATATAATTATAAGATTATGCTACAGTCAATAATAACTAAGGTTGCACAAAGGTCTGTATTTTTGTCATAAATAACAAGATTTTTTTGATTTTGAGTGATTTGTAAATTAACAAGTCGAATGGTCACTTAAAATTATAAGGACAGTTTTCAATTAACATGCTTCACTTGTTGGTTGTTTGTTGGTTGAAACCCTCTCTCAGCCAACAAGTGAAGTATGTTAATTTAAAACTGTCCTTATAATTTTCAGGGTTTCTTTTGTACCACTGTTCATGATTTATTATTTATTATATTTCTTTATATATGCTTGTCATTGTAGCTAAGTAATCCATTTTCGCACTGAAGAAGGCAGAGGTTTGCCGAAACATGTTTGGCAAGTATCAGTTTAAAAAGTAGTGTGTGTTTTTTAAGAAAATATTTACCAAATTCTTGCTGTTTAGATCAATTAGCCAATTAACATGAATGATTTTTCTCTTCAAGATGCGATACTGCCATAAATGATAATAATTAGCCTATTTGTCCGTAGTATAATCTTTGTCTGCAAGATGCGATATAGCTGTAAATGATAATTAGTCAATTTTTTAAATGATAGTTTGTCAATTTGTCCAAATTTATCAATTTGAATACTCCTCATTACGGTGTAGAACTTATCTATTTGTAAAACAATTTGTTCCTAGTATAATCTTTGTCTGCAAGATACAATATTGCCTTAAACGATAACCATTTGCTTTTCCATTTGTTTGATAGCTTTGAAAGCCTTCAATAAAATTGCAGTTAGAACTGAGGTCCCTGCTCTCGATGTAGATAAACCATGTTTGAAGAAGCCTCAGTTCCAACAACAGGACCGTCCGAAGGAAGTGAGCTACAACACCGCTTTTGCTAAAATTTCGGTTCTTATGACTTACCGGGACAGAAGTTTGGAGGGCCACAGGCCTCCCTTCCCGCTTGATAACTTCTTGAGCTTAGCGGTGCATGAGTGAACAGTAATGATGTATAAATGAAAATTCATTCATCATCTTCGGTGTTACTACTATAGAGCGACTGAAAGCTCACAATGTCTTGTCTCTCCATTATCCGGCGGATTGAGAGCAACACACTGGTCGTTACAGCTAACCCAAAAGAAAATAGAAACAAACAAAAAACGACAAATAAACTGATCGCAAGTGAAGAATTTCCAACTTGTTCTTGGTCAAAGCTTGGGTGTTGAGGAACATAGTCACCAAACCCTATTGTGGTTAAACTAATAAAAGCGAAGTAAAATCCCTCGAAGAAAGTCCAATTTTCCACCAAAATACCAAGAGTAGCAATGACGGACATCACTGAAAAAGCAATGCCTACTGCAACTATAAGACAACACACGTTAAACCGTACGGAGTTCGCTGTACCGGTCGAATTGTTGAGATTCTGTAAAGTGGAGCTGATTCGTTCAACAATCATTTTTCCTAGAGATGCAAGCATCATCCACGTGACTGGAATGCCGAATAAGGCATAAAAAATGCAGAACACCCGGCCACCGATCGTAGCTGGAGCTAAGTGTCCGTAGCCTGTGAAGAGAACATAAAAACTCTAGAGATGAGTACCTTATCTGTTGTAAATGATAAACGCTATAATAACTTAAAAAACTACCTCGCTCTGCTGAGAGTTCTCATAGCTGTTGGACAACTGCTTCCTGTCATGAGTTCAAATCTGTTATGGGCTCAGGAGAGCGTTACCTGTAGCTATACTTTAGTGGTACCGTAACGATACTCTTCGGATCCTGAAACATTACCGCGATAAATTACCAATGCACTAGGTACCAATACTGTAGCGTTACTCTACCAACACTGTAGTGATACTCTACCAATACTTTACGGATACGTTACCAACACGGTACCTATACTCTAGCAATACGTTAGCGATATACGCTTATACGTTACTTATACTCTAGTGATACTCCTGCGATACTCTTCTGATATGTTAACGATATTTTAGCGATGCCGTAGCAATCTTCTACCGATGCGTTACGGACACTCTACCAACAGACCCTATTCAAAAATGGCAGCGATTTTAGTACTCTTTTGTCTACATTCAAATTAGCCCTACAAGTCTCGTTTGTGGTGATATTCTTTTGAAAATTCTCAAGAACGAGGCTAGTAGGGCTAATTTGAATGTAAACAAAAGAGTATTAAAATCGCCGCCATTTATGAATAGGGTCTATACTGTATCAATACTTACCAATAATAACGCTAAAACACTACTGCCCAAAATAAATTAAAAACTTCTGTTCTAAAGTGATCTCTATGCTAAGATGCACAACGAGCAATGTGACATGTTAATGTTTCTTTCTGAACAGGCCGTACACAAATTTATGGAGGAGTCAGTAAGGAAATTTTGCCAAAAAAAGAAAAAGATCAAACTTTAAGAATGGTACAATGTAAAATATTTGTCCTATATGAAGCACATTATTATTACTTATTAGCTCACAAGTATTCTCATGTAAACTGTGGTTTCCACAATAGTGTCAGCTACGTAAAAACAACAAGTTACATTGCTATTAGTTTAGGTAATCATACGGTTTTTCTCGTTCAATTTGGAATTAATTTGCACTTGTGAGTTTTTCAAAAAGCTGAAATTGCACGAGCCGCTTGAACTCGAAACCGTGTGATTACCTATACTAATCATTAGATAAAGCAAAAGAAAAATCTGAATTTACGAAAATCCACGAGCTCTGCCATTCAAGGGATGAAGTGCTCCGTACGTTAGTTAAGCTTAAATGCAGGTTTTTGTTGAGTTTATATTCTTATACTTAAAATTTATTTGTGATCCAGATATTTACAACAGTTCCAAGACTTATATACTGAAGAAGGTAGAAAGTCTGTCAAAATCTGTAGCTACATTCCAAACTCGTCGAGTCTCTCAGCGAGAGTTGTTAGCCACACCCCACAGCTGCCATTGCCAACAACAACGCAAGCTACCGCTGGAACTGCTATTAACTCAAGTAATGTATCAGATCAACAAAGTAGGACTTTCGTGTCGTCAAGCTCCATGAATTCAAATACTGGCGCAAACGGACATTTGGCAGCGGCATCAGGGATATCTTCAGTGCCAGCGAATCTGTCCACAAGTTCAATAGCTTCACTTGCTCAGCATAGTATTGTACAAACTACGCCAAGTTTATCAGCAATGAGAACTTATGGACAAAAACTGGCCCTGTTTCAACAGCAGCAGCAGCAGCAACAGCAACAAGCCAGTGGAAATTCTTCAGCTCAGTATGTTACTTCTACTAGTTCTTCTATTTCTGCTGGATCATTGGCTGGTATAACAACCAAAACTGCTACAGGTACTGTATAGCTAATTTCCATCAGTTTCTTCTAATGGATCACTAGCTGGAATAAAATAACAGTTACTGATATAAATAGTTTCGAACTACAACACTAATGAAGTTCCAAGGATTGTATGCCACCTAAAATAAAAGGGATTCCTTGAAAAAAGGATTTTTGAAAACATGCTATCTCAAAGCACCCCTGGCTCGCCTAGGTTGGGGTTCGATTCCCAGCAGGACCTATACTCAGGGTCTTAAAATAATTGATGAAAAGGTGCTGCCTTTGCTCTAACTTTTACAAATGGTTTGGCCTACACATCTTTTTGGATAAGAACATTAAACTGTAGACCCAGTCTCTCGACGTAATATTGTGGGACTTAAAAGAACCTACATGCTTGTCAAAAAGAGCAGGGTAGTGATCCTGTAGTTGTTGTCTGTCTGTTAAATTAAGGGCATCTCTTAATGTTTCAAATATGTAGCCACTGTTGTGGACTATCTAAGAGTGAAAGTCAAAAACAACGATCTCGTGCTACAAAAATAATTTCAAAAAAAAAAAACGATTTGTACCAATGTTTAGAGCAATTACCTTTCCAATGGTTTAAGTTAAAATATGTGTGACAAAGCAACGGAAATATGAGTTATAAACTGAAACCATTGCTAAGGTGATACTGCATTGCGCTCTATGAATTATATAAGACTGTTTTTGCCATTAAACCTAATGTTATCTTTGGTAATTCACAGGTTCTGCTACTAATGCAAGTCATTACCTTTCAACTGTGCAGTCGTCAAGTCATATAGGTAGTATGAAGAGTGTTTCCGCAGCAGCCGTTGCTAAGAGCACATCCAACACTGTCGGTAGGCAAATCAGTATACCTGAGTCAAGCTCAAGGCTTCAGTCACCCACAAGTGCAACACCCTCAGCCACACCATATCCAGGGGTAGTTACAGGGACATATGTACAGGTGTGAGAAATGGAGGGTTTTGCATTGAAACAGAGAAGCATACTCTTTCTTGTTGCATTGAAAATATCTTACAGAAATAAGCATAAAGCATGAATGAGATGTTTTCAATGCAAGAATGTAAATATCCTATTATATCTACAATCATTATGTAAAAGGCGTTACCATTTATGGTGATGTTCTTCTCACGAGTTCAGACACAAGTTTTTGGAGAGGAGATACTTAGGTACTTCATTGATAATCTTTTGTTAGAAGGTGTTATCGTATGTGTTGTTGTTTTCACATGGTTAGATACAAGTGTTCGGGGAGGAGATACATATTTAATCTGTAATACGTATTTAATCTGTTTCTTATATTTATTATTTCTGTCTATAGCGAGATTAGAACGTTTCGTATCTTTTCCATTAAAGTTTACTAGCTTTGGGTCTATACGTCGTCAGAAAGTAGAGTACTATTAGTGTTTCTTTGGGCTACTTGCAGTGGTACTACTAGTGTTCCCTGTAGCTACCTTCAGTGGTACTACTAGTGTTCCCTGGAGCTACCTTCAGTGGTACTACTAGTGGTCCCTGGGGCTACCTTCAGTGGTACTACTAGTGTTCCCTGGAGCTACCTTCAATGGTACTACTAGTGTTCCCTGGAGCTACCTTCAATGGTACTACTAGTGTTCCCTGGAGCTACCTTCAATGATACTACTAATGTTCCCTGGAGCTAGCTGCAATGGTACTACTAGTGTTTCTTTGGGCTACTTGCAGTGGTGCAACTAGTGTTCCCTGGAGCTACCTTCAGTGGTACTACTAGTGTTTCTTGGAGCTTCCTGCATGGTACTACTAGTGCTTCCTGGAGCTTCCTGCAGTGGTACTACTAGTGTTTCCTGGAGCTACCTGCAATTGGGACGTTATAGAGTCTCTTCTGCTAACACTACAGAAACCTTTAAAGAAAAAACTATTCACAATTGTAAAATGATTTACGTTTAGATGAGTTAGGACTGACGTGGCTGTTTACGAATACCCAGTCTTGTATCAAACTTTCGTAAAGTTAAAACAATTTGTTTATTTTTTAGCCTGTAGTTGGAAATAGTGGAGTAAATGTGACTGTGCCCACTGGAGTATCCGGAGCCACACCTATTGTGCCAGCCACTAATAGTACATCTCTTACTCCAACAAGTTTGCCAGCCCAGTTTATTGCAGCAGCCCAGCCAATTCAACCAGCCCCACCCTTAGCTCTTCTCCAGGTACTATACTTTCTGAAGTTTAACCCTATGGTTAGACAAACTACTTAACTATCATTCATTGTATGTAGGAAATGAAGGAAATCCTGTGAAGAACATTATAGGCATTTTATAAAATAACCAAAATGGTACGCGCGCTGTTGTTGGTTAAATAACTGTGGTCTATTGTGCCTTTAAACTACAGCAGGAAATTGGAAAGCGAAAAAACATTAGTGTCCCTTTTTTGTTTCAAAAAATTGACCGCTAAACATAATGACCTTCGGTAATTTAATTCATCAGCGAAAGAGGGAGCCTCCGAAAATATAGCCGAGTTCAGCAATGAGATAAGAGAGAAAAAAGGAACGATATGCAGAAATGCAAACTGAACAAGTAGACAGAATTACAAGCAAAACAAACCAAAAAGGCAACACAAATTGCCGTTGGTGTTTTTACAGTTTTTTTTTTGAGATAAAAAAATGTCCACTTTCATTCAAAATTACAAAGAAATTAAATAGCCCTCACAAAAAAGCAGTGCCGCGTTAACAGAGTCTAGCCTCTGAAGTTATTACAATCTACCATCCGTTCAGTGACTTCGCAAATGCAGCAATGTCTTTTCCGTGGCACTTGGTGATGACAGGTCCCAGTCAACTTTGATTGAACCACCGAGAAAAGAATTTAGACTTCTACTACAATAGCTGAAAGTTCCATCCATCAATACGACCATTTCTTAACAGAAAACAGCTGCGATAATCCACATGTTTTCTTCATGTCAAATTGAAAATGTCAACATCTAAGCTTACCACCCATGAAGGTGTGATCCAGGAAACGGGATTTTTGTATTTTTCTTTTTTAACAGAAAACATTACTTTTCAAAGATATTGTAAATTTTGTTCAGTTAATGTTGTTGAGAAAATTTTGTACTTGTTTGATTGTTTGACGCGATTCGGTTTAACTGTCGGATGAGATGTGGTTTGTACAGTCGTTTTGAGTGGCTTTTTCTATTGATTTAACAAATCTCTGGAGAACTAAAATTTTGATCGAACACAGTCTGAAAAGTTTGTTCGCCCCTCGCTTTTGGCTCGGGATTAACAAACTTTTCTCGTGTTCTCCCAAATTATTATTATCATTACTATTATTATTATTATTACATAATTGCTATTACTATTATTATCATTAATATTACTATTATTATTACTATTATTATTACATTACTGTTATTACTTTTATTATTATTATTATTATTATTATTATTATTATTATTTAAAACCAGAGATAAGCACAGGCTCCAATGAGTCAGTAGGCTTGAAAAGATGACAACATGTACAAATTATATCGTTAGTTTAGTAACAGGTGTGATTGAGGTGCATTGTGTCTCTTTCCAGCCTCAACAAGGGCAGCTTGCACAAGGAAGGCAAGGAGGTACTACATTTACTGTAAGTAAAGTGGTTATTTTATTACTCATTCATGCGCGCGCAACGAAATGAAGGAGTTATGGTATCAGGGGCCTTTCGTGTTAGCCGTTAGCAGTTGTAGTGCATCATGGGAGTACGCTTGCGTCTTCGAGTCACTGTTCACGTACAACGAATATCTGGATGAAATAGCCGTTAGTAATTATAATAATAATTTTAATAAAAATATTATTGTCAAATAAATTATCAAATAAAATAACTATCGATCTTTCGTAACTAAGAATGACTGAAAAATGGTCATCTCACTTCTACTTGTACTACTGTCAATTTTCGATTACAATGTCGATACAACGACTCAAGAGAGTGTACAAGAAAGAAAGAGAGAGAGAGAGAGAGAGAGAGAGAGAGAGAGAGAGAGAGAGAGAGAGAAGAAAGATATTTCCTCTCTTCTCTCTCTCTCCCTCTATCATTTTCTGCCTTTCCTACATTAAGTAGCTCATAGAACCCTTTGAACTATTGCTTAACTTCGCACCTACTGTATCTTATGTAGTACATCTGAACATAGCCCGCTGTGACCACTTTGACCAGAGTAAACCCATGTTGTTGCACCAAAAACAGTAATGAGTTAAAGAACTTTTTAGATATTATTTGTAACTGGTTACACACGCCAACTAATATAATCAGTTCGATTGATTGTAAGTGTCAGTTTACCTTGAATATAAGTAACAATGCTGTCACTCTTAATCGTTAATATTCTCTTCAAAGTACTCGTTAGAATAAATATCGTAAAACAGCTATTGCTCCAATAGACAGACTATCTGCAGAGTTAAAAACCTAAGAACAACTTTTCTCAATAGTAAAATGTTAAACAATATTTATAGGTTATCTAATTTCTAATACTACTTTCATACCTCTTACATGCTTGCTTGTTTTCATGCTTGTTTGTTTACATGCTTGCTTGTTTACATGCTTGCGTGTTTACATGTTTGTTTTTTACATGCTTGCTTGTTTGTTTACACGCTTGCTTGTTTTTCTGCACTTTACTTAGCATTTTTTTTCCTGCATTTTGGCTTTTTCTGCCTCTGACCTTCCCTACAGCGCTCTTTCAATTTGTATGAAAGCTACAAAAGAAAGCAAATGATACAAGCCTAGTGCCTAACTAGAAAATCTTAGGTCTCTCTTAGGTTTTGGTATTTTCTACTAAATTTTAAAGGATTAATTATAAATGTTTGACATAAGTTCGCTATAAAAGTAAAAGTTATAAAAAATATATTAAGGCTTTAGAATTTAAAATAGGTT
>JAOBBB020246826.1:0-11259 GCA_025331005.2 Zoanthus gigantus | reverse complement strand
TTTGTTTGATCAATTCTCATTTTCTCATCACCAAATGTCATATTTTGTATGTGTTATATAAGGAGAAGTTGGTTGTTTATAACTGACTGGCACAGCAGAGCAGCCGTTTCAGCCCGGGCTGAAATTTTACGGTGCGATTATATACAAAATTTCAGCCTGTTTTACAAAAACAAATCGCACCCCGTTTTACCGGGCTAGAAATTCCAACCAGACCAGGTGAAACAAAACGTGAGAGTGACAACATGACAATTCATGCGTACACGGACAATTCGTGCCTCCATTGTTGTCATAGAAACTGCGTTTTGATTGGCAAGGCTTATTAGTTTTGAGAAATTACAATTTTTTGCACAGAATTACAAAGTAGTTGTACTGCTCTTGACCAATCAGAATCAAGTAATTTTTTCACGTATATGATTATGCTTGAGTTTCGCCATATAGTGAAAAGAAAAATTCATCCCTGTCCCGGGTTGAAAACTCTTCATGTAATTGGGCCCTAACAAACCTCAGTAGTCAAAAGGCAAGAATTAAACATAACGTAACTACCAGATACGAAACTCAGTACCCAGTATTCCACGAATTAACCAAACATAACGCAAGCATCCGGTTTTGAGTTCTAGATATACACAATATTTTAATTTCCAACTTTCTTACTCTGGTATATTATGTAGTTAATTATTAATTTGCTTACCAACATAAAGGGAGTATCCGATGGTTCCTGAAGCCGACCTTGAATATGACTTAATAATTGCTGTCGAGCGAAGCGAAAACGCATGTATTTTTGTTGGCTGGATTCTGGCACGGATTCTGTCTGTTTTCCGACCTCGCTGCCCCTCGGTTCCCCCACATCACATTTTTAGTGCCACGTGCTTTTCTCTTTTAATTCTTATTTATGAAAGCGCCCGATCAAAATTCATGATTCAGGTTCAGTTACAATTTTTTTTTTTTTTTTTTTTTTTTATATATATACTGGCCATCGGAAATAGCTTTCGCTAAACGAGCCACAAAAGAGGTGCATGTATTTGGAATAATATATACTCAACTTAGCCAAAATAAAGTACTGGGGGAGGAGGTGGAAGAATAGCCTACAAAATTATTGAATGGAATAGAGGTCTGGGATGGAGGGGCAAAAGTAAACTTCTTGAAAGTTGCTCATTTCCAGAATTCTTTGTTCATGAAGAAAACTCATCAGAATCATTTATGAATGTTAAGTTTTCAATAATTATATTTTAACTTGGTGCCAAACATTATCGTCACAATTGAAATTCATATTCTAGTTTTTATTCAGAAAACGTGAAAACGACATGAGTTAGAACTTAAAATCTTGGCTAAAAGTTGAAAGTATTAAAGATGCCCGTAGTAAATAAGTGACTACTAGATAAAAGAACGATTAATGTAACAGAGTTTGTACTGCAGTGTAAACAAGAATGTTATAAACGATTTTTGTCGCAGTTGGATGCGCAATTTAAGCAGTTTCGAAAAAGAAGGCTGAAAATAAAACTTTCTTCTGGTGTATTCCAAGGCAAAGTTATTCCTGACTTATCTTATTTCTATAGTTTGGTTATTTCCGACTTGTTTAATTCATTCAGTTATGTCGACTTTAATGCCATCTTCTTCTGCACAATTTTCTGTGTTTGTTCCTCCTTGTTTTTTTACTAAGAAGCAACGCGCGTAGGTAGTTTAGAATCCAGTCTACCGCTCTTTTTCAAAGTGAGCTATTGAACTTGTGACCCATGCGATTTCGGTGCACCGCTCTAACCAACTGAGCTATGAAACCATAATTGGGAGAGTAAGTCATTTGTATTGAGTCTATCCAGGAGCCCATAAACCCGGAGCATGCAACTGCGATAAATTTGTGCAACGGCACTTTTACAAATGAGTTTATTTTTAGATAAGCTGTTTCTTTTTCAGTGTGAATGAGTTGTCCTGGTTACGCATTAAAAGTGATTGATGACGCAATTGCTTGTGATTGGCTATTCGAAAGCAATTCGCGAGAAAGGTTTAGAAATAAACCTACCTGTGAAAACGCCGTTGCATAGGCACAGTATGGAAGTTAGAAGCTCCGGATTATGGGCTTCTGGTATATTAATGTCACTCTGAGAGGTGTACAATGATTGTTGAGACTAAGTTTGTATCGCGGTGCGATACCAGTCGCTTTTCATCATAGCTCAATTGGTAAAAGCATCGCACCGTCAAAGGCCAAAAGTTTGATTATCGACTAGGCCTAAATTTTTTTTTGTCAGTTTTCTCTTCCGCATTTGCTTAAATTGCGTTTATAACCCTGACGATTGTTCATAACGCCGTTTGTTCAACCGCGGTACAAAACCATTACCGTTACAAAAACTCTACTCATTTATAGTTGAGAGCTGCTGTGTTTCAAGCAAATGAACCAAGCAAGCGATGTGATTGGAATCAGTTTACCATTGTTGAAGGAAATGAAGTATTCTGTCATGCATGTCCAAAATGCCCCGTGGGACAAGGCTTGAGCCCGCAGTGTGGTTCTTATATTAAAACGAAGGACAGTATCAAGTGTGTTGACTGTCAAGTAGGTCAAACATTCAACGACGCTCACGATTTGATGGCATGCAAACCGTGCGCTATCTGTGGCCCACACGAAGAAACACTACAAAACTGCACACTCACTCGAAATGCCAAATGTGGAAAATGCCACCGTGGGTAAGTTGATAAGAAAAAAAAGATAAAAGTGGGATAAAAAATACTATGTTGAGAAGTATAATGGGTTCCTGAGAAGAAGTACGGAGTGCAGGAGTGAAGGAGAAAGGCAAGTTCGGAAGAATGAGGGTAATATTGATAAGATGGAGCGGTAAAGACGGTTGAGGAGTGAATAAGGGAGACAAGAAGGAAGGGATGGAGGGATTGAGGAAGAGAGGTGGGGAGGACAGGGGTGAAGGAGAAAGGCAGGGTCGGAGGGAAGAAATGAATATGAAAAAGAAGAAGGGGTGAAAACGGGAGAGGAGTTGGAAAGGAAGACAAGGTGGAAGGGATGGAGGGATTGAGGAAGAGAGGTGGGGAGGACAGGAGTGAAGGAGAATGACAAGGTAGGAGGGATGAAAAGAATGAGGAGAAGAAGGAGGATGAAGATGGAGGAAGAGTGACAAAGGAAAAGAAGGTGGAAGGAATAAAAAGATTGAATAGAGAAGGAAGGAGTGAGAACGAAAAAGGATCCAGAATGGAGGTGAAAATAAAGGATATGAAAGAATTTTTCAGAAATAAACAATTATCCTCATCACTCAAAAACGCCATTTATTTTTAGCTATTATCGTGCGGTGACACATGACTGTCACAAATGTTCCTGGTGCTGTCAGGATAGCAAGGACAATGAGATAGAAGAAGATTGCCTTAATCAAGGGTTGCCAAGGCAACAGTCTTGTAGATATGACTTTAATACACGTCTTTGCGCGCCAAGAATCGCTTCCACGACCAAAAGAGCTACTACCATTACAAGTCCAACCTTAGGCAAAGAAGAAATATCGAAGCCGTTTTGCTCGCATGTTTGGCTCGTTGTAGCTGCTGTTATATTTGTGGTCTCAGTGATGTTTTGGATCGGAATCTTGCTCTGGCTCTGGAAGCTAAAGCTGTCTTATCAGCGGTTTCAAAATGTTGATAACAATGTGGATGGCCATGGAAGGCTAAAGACATCCCTACTAAATAACAACAATTGCGACAGAAAGATCACAGGTAAAGGTATTGAAGATGTATTTTTTTCAGATCATAATTATCAAAGTCTACCATTCATGTCAGATACGATCATCTGTTGACATACATATTGCAATTTAATACAACAATGATAATTTATTCGCTAGAAGAACAAACCATCACTTCTTCAACTGAATAATACATATTCTCAAACTCATTAATAATTCATTAAGTTAAAACAAAAGAAAACATAACTGTGACCATGGTTTGGAAATGTGATCTTAATTAGCATATATTTTTACGATTTTATTTATTCGTTTAATCCTTAGTTTTAGTTTCGATTGAGAAGACACATTAAACACTCGGGACAGTGTTTCATCAGTGGTTCATTTTCAACTCTCTTCTCAGTGTTTGGAAATGTGATGAAACACTGTCTCGAGTGTTTGATACAGTACTTGAAACATTTTAAACATACTAGTTACATACTGAAAACTGTTATGCATGTAACAAAGTTTCTATCTGCTCATTTCCGTCGTTCTAACAACAGCGGTGACAATGACTATTTAACAATTACAATACGAGCTCACAATTTCTATCGATTAGGGATTGAAATTGATAGCGAGTATTCAAATTCTTTTAGTGTCTTAAGTAAATATCTTTGAAGAAGTAGCAAAAGAAGAACGAAACGTTTTTGATAAACAATTAGTAATCCGGCAATGCCGATGATACACCAGCGACTATTCGTCGAGTGAAACTGTCAAACTGATACTTCAAATTCATTTGTTTCTTACATTTGAAATTTTTATGCCATATTCTCTTGCTATGTTAGTTTTCCCTGGGATTACTTTTTGAATAGCCTCTCGGTTAGTGGGAACAATCGAAAGCAAGCTGGAGTGGCACGAGCGGGGTCTGGTAGAGAGGGCGCGAGAAGGAGACCAGACCAGACCAGACCCAGACCCCGACCCCGACCAGACCCACGACCCCGCTCGTGCCACCCCAGCTTGCTTTCGATTGTTCCCACTAACCGAGAGCCTGGAACAGGCTACGGCGTTGCCGTCCTCATTGCTTACGGTCCCTATAGTGACTACGGTCGGTTATGACTGATCATTGACTATATATACCTATGGCTTTGACTATGGGTATGACTATTTGCATGGCTATTATAAAGACAACGGCTATAAGTATGAAAATGGCTTTGTCGACAGGTATGGCTATGACTGTGGCTGTGACTGAGGGTATGGCTGTTGGTAAACAATGGTTTAGAGTATGAGTATGGCAAGGACTATAGGTATGGCTATTAATAAGACAATGACAATGAGTATGACTATGGATATTGCTGTTAGTAAAACAATAACTGTGACTATGATTGGGACTATGGTTATGGCTATGAATATGTTAATAGTTATGACTATGAGTATGCCAGGTATTGCTATGGCTATAACTATGGGTATCGCTATAGCTGTGACTATGTGTATCCATGGGTATTGCTGTAACTTTGACTATGGGTATAGGTATGGCTGCCTCTATTGGTATATCTATGGCTTCGACCATGACATAGCTAGGACAATGTGGGTATCACTATAACTATGGCATTGACTTTGGATATGACTACAATTCTTCTTCTTTTTATGGTCCCCGTCGGGCCGACGATGGGGGACCCTTGTTTGCCCTTTTCTCCTTCTTTCCGCTGCTCAAACTTGGAGGTGGTCCTCACATAACTGCTTACCAGTCCGGAGGACACACCTCCAAACCTCGCAGTCTTGAGCGGTGGCGTGCCAGTGATCCCCAATGTTGAAGAGGCGGAGGTCTTCTCTAACAAAGTCCTTCCACCGCTTGCGAGGTCTTCCTCTCTTCCGTTTACCATGGGTGAATTCGCCAAAAAGCAGCTGTTTTGGGACTCCATGGTCCCCCATCCGTGACACGTGGCCAAGCCACCGCAATCTGTTTCCTCTCAGGTCAGTAGGGTGATCCCGGTGTCGTGGCCTGTCTACTTCTAACTGAGGGCGATACTTAATGAATTTAATTGTGAGCCATATATAGCGGCCTATCTAAGACCCTCAATACAGCAGTCAACTGTAAATCATTCTAAAGCGCCTTTGATCATCTACCTAATGGAAAGGGCGCTATATAAATACTAAATCATCATCATCATAGTCTCAATGGTGCTGGAGTTCGCTCGATTCAGAATTTTGGCATTCATGATGCGCTGCCACCATTTTACCCCCATGGCATTGATTTTGGACATGACTACAGTATGACTATGATTATGACTATGGCTATGACTATAACTGTGATTATGACTATGGCTATGACTATGGCTATGAATATAACAATGAGTATGACTATGTCAGTGAGTATGACTATGACAATGAGTATGACTGACAATGAGTATGACTGACAATGAGTATGACTATGGCAATGAGTATGACTATGGCAATGAGTATGACTATAGCAATGGGTATGACTATGACAATGAGTATGACTATGTCAGTGAGTATGACTATGACAATGAGTATGACTGACAATGAGAATGACTGACAATGAGTATCACTATGTCAGTGAGTATGACTATGACAATGAGTATGACTATGACAATGAGTATGACTGGCAATGAGTATGACTATGGCAATGAGTATGACTATGACAATGAGTATGACTATGACAATGAGTATGACTATGACAATGAGTATGACTATGACAATGAGTATGACTTTGGCAATGAGTATGACAATGACTGAGTCTAACTACGAGTTTAACTAAGAGGTTTGTTACGTAACATTTTCTTGTGATTCATATACCATTGTTTATGAACTTTGTTTCAAAAATTTTTTAGTTAATATTACAAATTTTGATTATTTTCTAAAAAGTTGTAAGAGAAAAAAGTTATTCTGCAAATTCTTTAAACAAAATGTTACTGTAGTATTTCATTTTTGCCACTTCTTTAAAATCACATCAGTAAGAGTGTCTAACCTAATCTAGAAACGAGGAAACCTTTTCAAAACGTTATTCGTCGATTCACAATTACAGACATAGTAATGGTCATAATTAATATAATTAATACTAATTCTTAAACTGTTATTACATTTAAAAAACAATTTCACCGTCTAAACTTAAACTTGAGCGTACATCTGTATTCTTTCTTTTAAGGGTACGGTCTTACAAATAGTAGGTAAAGATAATTAAAATGAAATGGGTGTTTCACAAAGGATGGTTTTGTATCATTTGGTTTTAATGAATAAAGAAGATGGTTTTACAAAGTGTGAAAGTTAGTTCTAATTAAAACCTGTTACAGACGACAGAAGCTTCCAAATATAATTTGGTGAGCTTTAGGGTGGGTAATGTATTTGAGTGGGTAATGTATTTGAGTGGGTAATGTATTTGAGTGGGTAATGTATTTGAGTGGGTAATGTTTTTGAGTTGAAGGTTAACATGAAGGATTTAAGCAAAACCATGCTACATTTTTAACTCACACATTTGTTAAATGTTTAAACGAGAAGTTTAATTTGCTTTTTTATTTCTTTTTATAGGAAGTCAAATGGCAACTTAGAAAACAGACAGTGGTATGCAAAACCAACAAAGTTTAATGACGATATTGAAATGTATCCACGCGCCGATGGACTTTGTCAAGACACACTAAAAAGGGCTCCACGGAGGTTTAAACGATCTGAAGGAACCCTGCCAGCAAATCAAGAACAACTCACCAACATAACAACAGCTGTTGTGAATGGTGGCTTTGTATATGATATCAGTGATAAAGCAAACGAGAAAAAAGACACTGCACAGTTACCAAATGAGGAAACAAAAACTGATAATTACCCAGATATCATCACTGCAGCCGAACAGAGTGGTGTTCCCGATGTGGTAATCAACACAACAGATTTAAGTTATAAAACCGACTCTTTGGCTGTTCCGGAATACCGTAAGCCAACTCTTGTAGAAAAAGTTGATAACAGTCCTCACTTTCAAAGAAAATTGGAATTGCTCGGCCATCATTTGCTTCAAGAGACGGACAACTCATCGCCATACCAGAAGTTACTAGTAAACGGACGTTCATCGTTGTACGACGATCTTCACTACACAGGCAGAACGTCTTCCTTGGATGATCTGGCAACAGCGCACTTAAATCCTGTACAGAGAAGAGGCTCTGATCCAAGCATATTTTCCAGAGAGAAGCTAATGACGCAAAAAAATAAAGAGAGGAACCAGGTATCACGCAGTTCATCACTTAATTATATTTTGGATAGCGGCTTTGAAAACGACGGCACCATGAGAGGTTCCTTGGAAACACTGATAAAACACAATAAGTTCAAAAGGCAAAAACCAGTATGGGATGAAAGTTACCAAGAAACCACAAAGTTTTCTTTCTTTACACCAGATTCTGTTGAAGCTGGTAATGATGTAGCCTCAAAATTAGACACAACGAAGTCGGATAATTATGGTGCTAAAGAGACCACGAATATTGAACAAATTAATGAAAATGAAACAGGAAACGACCTCTTGTCTAGTACTGTAGATGCTAATGAAAAACTAAACTTTTTAGAAAAAGAGTTAAACACTGACACTAACATGCAGTTGGTTCAAGTCCCACTGAAACAAGAAGGAATAACATCACACGCAGTCCTGGCAATTTCTGTACTTACCAAAGATCAAACTGACATTAGCAACGAAGAAACAGATGGCATTGGAAAGGAGGAAGATATCCAGTCAGCTCTAGTAAACGGAACTGATGATCTTCAATCTTCAGAGTTAAAAAGTACATCATTACAACCTACAGCACAACCCGATACCCCTAAATTTGAAAATCAAATGGAAGATGGTGCATTTGCCAAGACATCATTTTTTTCCATTTCAAATACGTCTTCAAAAGACGTGAAACCATCCGAGGAAAGCTTGATGAACGTGGATATTGACATGGTCAGAAGTAATCACGCAAGAATTATTAGAACAACATCTTGGGCGGCCGATGAAAGAGCTGAGATTGAAGAAATTAAAGACAACAACAAGTCAAATGGCCAAGGATCAGACAATGGCAAAAACAAAATTTTGAAATCACAAGATTTACTACCACCTTCGCAACAATCAATTAAGATAGCAAACCTCATCGACAGACTTCACGGAAAACAAGTCGATGCATCCAACAAGGTGACTGCAAAGCCAAGAGATGAAAGAGAAAGTGAGATTTACGTGAATGCAGCTGATGCGGTGGAATTAAAGACCACAAGCGTTGATAAAGAAGCTGAAAAGATCCAGAGCAATGAAAACGCTGAAAGAAGCAGTACGAGCCAAATGATGATAATACAACCCCAGAAAAAACTTATCGGGATAGAACTGCTCCAGAAAACTAAAGACATTGAACACGGGACAACTAAAGCTTTACCAATGAACACAGCTATTACTACTAAAGCCAATCCACTGCCATCTCAAGCTAGTAAACGCCAATTTAATTTTGCTCAAGCTCCATACACAGCCACTGGAATCGGGCTCAACCCCGTCATGTCGGAGCTTTTAACACGGGTAAAAGACAATCAATTGTCCCAAAAAAGTTCCAGCAGCAAGTATGAAGGTAAAGAACCTATTTCAAATAGCCATAGTCTTCTTACAACCGCTCAAAACATAGATAATTCAGAAGACAACTCTGCGACCAACGTCAAATCAGTTATTCCTAAAGCGCCACTTTTTGTTGAACCAGTTTCCAAGTGGAAATCTGCTGCATCAATAACCGATCCTAATCCAGTAGCGACCACTACAAACAAGAACAAAATTTCTGTCCAAGGTCCTTTACGACGAGACGGAGGCCCCGCACCAATTACAGGGGCAGCGCTAGTGTCAATCATGCCGGAACTTCAGAACAGACTAAAGCGAATATCAGATCAACAGAATTCATAGTTGCCAGCATTTGCTTCCTAATATTACGCTTTTGAAACCTGTTTATTCTGTAAGAATAGGTTTAGGTCACGTTTGCGTGACTTGGTGAATCACGCAAGATACACATACGAAAAATGCTTCACTCAAATATGACAAATTTCTTCGATAAAACCAAAGTTTGATTTATTTCTTATTTTCATTTTGTAAATGAACCTTTTAGCAGAAAACGCAATGTTTTCCTTTTAAATCACTCAAAAATTGTAAAAAAAGTATTTTCACATATGCGCAAGCTTAGCATTTGCAGTCTAAAATTTAGATTCGTAATATCCGTAAATAATCTCTTTTAAATGTTCAAAGTTATTTATGTTTAAAGGATGATGATTAATTTGATTGCAGTCGCTGCAAGTCACAAATACAATGTTTGATTAAAAAAAACACAAAGTAAAACCATTAAAACGTCGGAACATTGGAATCGCTGTCTGTATTTTCAGTGGTTTTATACCTTTAAAATTATTGAGCTGAAAGCAATGAGTGATTTCAGCTGTAAGTCGAGCCCACAAATTCCAGACTTTTTAAAGACTTTTGCTTTGTTTCCCAGAAAATTTCAGATGACTTCTGTGCTTCATGGGAAGCAAATACCCAGTACGGTTTATGATGAAAATAATTTTAAAGCGTGGTCTTAAATCTGCTGTTTGAAGTATTTAAAATACATATTTTAAACGCTTAAAACTGTAATGAAATAAAACTTAATATTTTCGCTTCTTAACATAATTTTCAGAGTAAATAACAGTTTAATCTCATAACGATTTATAAGTTCTAACTTTTATATGTTTAAAGAGTGCTTCAGAGTAAAACCAACGAGATTGGAAAAATGTGTAAAGCTTAAATCATAAAATGTTTATATTACCTATCCTCGTGTTACGCCGCCGAATAATTTTTTGATGCAACTTACAAAATATTATCTTCAGTATTTTGCACAAAAAAAAATTGTACTATTTGGCCCAAAGGAAACACTGAAAAGACACATGAAAAAATAAGTTTTCTCAAGCAAACAGCATAACAAAAAAAAAAAAAAAAAAAATACACGAATATTAAAAGAGAAAGTTAAAAATTTTATAATAATTTCAAATTGCCATTCGAATGGTGTCTCAATTTATCCTGAAGAGCAAGTTTTCGAAAACAAAAACAACACAAAGTGTAATGGAAAGACAGACATGCCCATCTTTTTATTTAAATGTTGTTAGAAGCGAAAACATAACAAGTACTTGAAATCATCGCCAAGATCCAAAACTGCTCCTGTAGAAAAAAGAGAACAAATTATTAGAATATATTTATAAATACCTAAGCCTGGTTCACACTTGTGAAATAAGCACAAGCACAAGTACAAGGAAACTACGTCCACACACGTGAAATAAGCACAAGAAAATGAAAAATACGCGTGCGCAAGTGGATTGTGTGTTGCGTTCTTTGCTTACGCTTTTTTCACGGACGTTCACACTGGTGAAACAAACGAAATAAGTACAAGCACAAAAGAAAGGAAAATATTTATTTTTCTTGTGCTTGTTTTTGTGTTTATTTCACGCATGTTCACACTTGGATTTGCTTGTGCTTGAGCTTATTTCATGTGTGAACCAGGCTCTAGGAAACTGCATAATGACAAGGCAATTTAACCCTTTCAGTGCCAGTTGTATTTTTAAATTCTCCCAACCTGAGCCCATACTTTTCATTGAACAAATTTGA